>LGRX02000195.1:0-115832 GCA_001247695.2 Cymbomonas tetramitiformis
CACCCTGCTCCCCTGTCGCTCCCGCGCGCTGCCCTGATGCCACGTCACCCTGCTCCCCTGTCGCTCCCGCACGCTGCCCTGATGCCACGTCTCCTGTTCCGGCAAGTACGCCTGGATGCGGCTCCCCGGCAGCAATGCTTGCAGCTTCCGTGCTACTGCCCCAGCCCGCTGCATGCAGTAGCTCCCTGGGAGCTATGATTGTGTGAATGCGGAAAGTTAGCTCCATCCCAGTCCGAGGCTCTTCCGGAACTCCCGAGCCTGCTGGGAGCAAGCAGCTTCTGCCTCTGCGGTAGGACAGCAAGCTCGTTGCCCAGAGCCTGCAGCTCTCTGAAAGGACTGCCCTAGCCAGTACGGCGCCACCACTGCGGCGGCGCACCATTCCTCCCCCAACTTGAAGGCTGCTTCGTGGATTAGTTCCAACTGTTCTCCTCATCCCAGTGGTAGGCGAGAGAGCCCCTCCCCTCGCAGCCAGGGTGTGTCACTCGCTGGATCATCACGCAAGCTGAGCTAGTAGCTCCGGGGCGAAGCGGTCCAGCGTGCCTCGGCCCTCTCGAACCAAGCCCGGTGGAGCCGCTAATCGCCCACGCTCCGGTCCAGCGGCAACTGGCTGGCCCACTCATTGGCCTCGCTGCAGATTACCTCGCCTGCAGTGTAATGCTGTGCAGGTCTCGTAGCAGCCACAACCGCCGCATCTGCCGTATCAGCTCCAGGTTCTGAGATATGAGATGCTCGAGCACTGCCACCACCGTAAAGAGATGCACAATATCAAGAGGCAAAGAGAAGTCTGCCTCCTATTGCACTGTCCTAGGCAATGGTTGCTTCAGACAGAATCATTTTAGGCTATTGAGCATGAGACCGTAAGATTCTCAATCAAGAGGACTGAGGAGGAAAGAACTCAATCCGGTGATTGAGGGACTCCTGAAACTTCTGTGTGAGCCGAGCGAAGCATATTTGAGCATTGCTCGCTTTCTGAATTGCACGATACACGTGTGATAACGCCATGTATTGTTCAGTGGGAATTTTAGTTTTTGAACACCAGACTTGAAAATGGCGATGTCATTCAGAGTATTTCATTTTGATACGAGTGCATCATGTTTTGATGTGAGGCCCGTGGTTGCTATAGATACTATACATGCAGTGGAAAGAATGCACATCGATATTCGCATTTCAATGTGTTGGTTTGCAAAATGCCTTTGCAGGCCGGGAGCACATGGCCGCCAAGAATGATTGCAGCGACCAGCGAATTCATCAGTGCATGCGCATCGGGTCTGGTGTGATGTGCAAAACCAGTATGATGCAGTTGGATTATCATTCCGATGCCTCATCGCCCGCTCAGCTCGACCGCAACACGATATCCATAGGGCATTTCACATTTCTTAAAGAAACTGCGCCGACGCGTGCATGATGACAAGGTAAAATTGATATCTCGAGCAATATAGTCCGAAGCATCGAGTGTATAATGGCTCCCTGAGCTCACAACATGTATATGCCTATCAGTCCGATTCATACCTCATCACCAGCTCAGCTCACTCGACCGCAATAACACGATATCAATAGGGCATGTCATATTGAAATCGAGGTCACGTGGAGAGCGCATTACCATGAATATTGTCTCGTATGATTCGTGATTCATGAATATTGATATCGAAGTATTCTGGTGAGGCCCGGCGAGCTTCAAAACTTCGAAAACACATGTAAGGAAGCCATCAAATATGCATGTAATGCTGCCGTTAAACCCTTCAAGCACCACTAAAACATGCCAGAAACAGTCAAAATAGGCTATTAACGGCGATTCGCGCGCCACACCGCCGTACGGGGCACCCATCGACGAACCAACGACAGTTTGGTCACTCCCGATCATTTTTAAAGCATTTCTTACCAAAATAAAGCAAAAATAAGATGAAAATTTTGGGGGTACTGTAGTGCGACCTTCCAGATGTGGCGTGCTTTGGCAGCCAGGTGGTGTTGTTTGCCGGTGCATGTAAAGGCATAGATGCAGTGGGCTGTGTGTGTGTGTGTGTGTGTGTGTGTGTGTACGAATGCAAAATCTGAAATGCGAAATACAAAATGCAAGATCTGAAATGCCAAATGTGAAATGCAAAATGTCAATTCTGAAATCTGAAATGCGAAATGCAAAATCTAAAACCGAACATGGATCGGAAATTAAAAATGCAAAATCTGAAAATCTGAACGAATCGAACATGGATCGGAAATCGAAAATGCAAAAGTTGAACATCAACATGGATCGTGAACATTCCGCTCATCGCCGTGGTCAACGCTCATCGCGTAATAAAGCTTGCGTTTATAACCTTTTCCCGTGTGCACTCTCGGATCCGCCATTATCTGCCCTAACAGGTGCATTGTGCAGCTCCTCCGGAACATCTGTGTGGGGCCCTGCTTCGGATGGCCCACGCAGGTCCCCACGGTTCCCGTGGTATAGTATACGTTGATCCGCACCGTGCGGGCGCGATCAGAGAAGGCAATCACGCGGCTTCGCTCGTTGAACTGGATTTCGTCCAAACCGTGTCTCCGTGCGCACTCGCGTACTTCTGGCAACTTTAATTCGTGACGTCGTTCGGGGTGGTTATCGGTACGGTAGACATAACCCACCGAAGGCTGTTCCGGAGGGTGCGCGATCAGGGTTTGAAAAAGGTCGCGCCTTTCGAAGAGCCATCCACCCGTTCCTTGAATGCGCACATGTGCCACCCCTTTGAAGACAACCTTGCAGTCCGCCCACACAAAGTCGTCGTGAGTAAAGAGGAACTCCGGTTGAAGTTTTGAGTCATCTGTTGAGCTTGGCCGAGATCTAAGATGTAGTCCGCTTCCTGGGTTGTTCATACGATATGCCCAGAGCCCTCTCTCGACTGGGATCGACTCCATGACTTGTTCTCCATTCTTGCGCTCGAACAGCCAGTCTGAACCGTTTGTGAGGCGCAAGAAGGGTCCGTTCGCGCTGTTTTTTAATCGAGAACTCTGTTTCAGATCTACCGCATAAAGAGAGTCTACGTAGACGTTTGCTCCTGTTCTTACGTTCTCGCCCGTGCTCGGCTGGCTTCGCACCTCTAGGGGAGACAGTGCGCGATAAACAAAGACGCCTTCTTCGTCCATTATTCGACGAGAAGGTGTTACATTTGCGGGCGATGCGACGTGCGAGGCCTCTCGCGTATAACCTGCAACTCGCCACTAAGGTGAGCGGCGGACATCTGGCGGCCCGCTGCGTTCGTCCATGCTGCGCTTCTGCGTGGGTATCCTACAGCGCGAAGCCCTTTGAAACCTGGACCTCGAGTCTAAAGTAAAGGTCCTCGGGAAAGCGCGCTATTTGAAATTGTTGATATCACGCATTGCTCACAGGCGAGGGGCACCGCTTGACAGAGCGAGCAAGGGATCATGGACTTCGCGGTTCGTGGCCCGGGGTGGCCGTCATATCAAATACTGAATATTCAGTATTATTAACAATAACTTTCCGACGTCCTGGGAACCCGAATCGGTTATTTTCGTTTACGCGGGAGCCGGAAAATTTTTCCGCAGAATTTTTCGATAATAATAATAATACATTTATGTCGATGAGTAAGGCCAGGCCTTCGGAACGATCTGCTACACGGGTTAGCTTAATTCAGCCGAAATTTTTGTTGTTACTTTTACCTTGGTGGATCCCATCCTGAGCACAACAATAATTATTGCCCACAAATTAGTGTGAACAAATGTCACACACACGGCCATCTATCCACGCCGCACACGCACACGTGGGAGGTGGGACGCGCATGTATTTTTCTGCCATTTTTGGGGGGAAAATGAGTTTGGACCCGATTTTTGGGCCCTACTAGGGAATCATCTTCCACCACTCGCCTTTTCCCCGTAGACCCACTTTTCCAAAATTGGATAGCTCGATTTTTGGTAAGAGTACCATGCGTCCAGCATGCATATGTCTATGGTGCGTGACGCACACGCACACGTACGTATACAACTTTCCCAGAGTTTGTATATATCAACGTGATGTCATGGTGGGAGGGGGGTCGATAAAAATTCATGGGTGACAAATCACAAGGCCAACCACTTCGCACCTCTGCCTAAGTGCAGGCTCAAGCCACGAGCTACCATGCGCCTATAGAGCCTACCCCTATGGATATGTGTAAAGGACAGTGGGCGGCAAAATTTATTCCGGAGATTTATGGCCCCCCAGTGTAAGGGGTGTCCCACCCCCCATCGCCCGTCGCCCCAAAGCCCCAAAGCCGAACCCCTGCCGGTTCCCTGGCGGGAACTTTGCGGGTGCTTATATGTACGTCCTCCGAGTGCACTACCCGACTTATGGGAGAAGGGTTATCGCATCCAAGTCATGTGCGCGGGAGGAGGCAAATAAACATGATGGCTGATTTATGCTACAGATAGTAGAGTCTGTTCCCCTCATACATAACTGTCTGTTAAAGCAGGAAGCATTCCACAAAGCATGGAAGCGGAAGGAGCGGCTCGGCACTAAGGAGACGTGTCGGCCACCATGTCGGAAAATTTTCTCTCCCCCTTATCGCATGCGCCCCAAGCGAAGGTCGACTCACAAGAACAGTCGCGACCAACCGCTACTCTTATCCCCACAGCTTGAGGGTGTCACCGGCACTGAAGTGGGCTGACAGGGGACAAAATGATAGTCCTTAACAATGGTGAAAAAAGTGGGTGGATGGCACCATGATGATGATCGCGACTTATCGCGAATCGATACTGTATTACTCGGTTGGAGGCGTCCAACATTGGATTCGTCTCCGAGTTCTGAAGAAACGAGGCGGACGACCTCCAAAGTCAAGAATACTGACCGTTAGATTTCCGTTACATATCACTAGAACGATCCCGGCAGTCGAATCACGCTTATTTCACGTTTAGGTTAAAACCCGTTTACGGGGAAGGTCGGTTTTGCAGTTTTGCAGTGTGTACAAATGAGAAAAGATTAACGTAATCAGGGCGCGTTCAGCGTAAGAAGGTGGAGAGCAAAGAGATGACCTTTTCGTCCAAAGCGCAAGGAACGCGCAAAAACATGCGGGCCGTAATAGACGGGCGCGTCGTGCTGGACGTCATGCAATCCACACAGACCGAGCACAAGTTGTCCAGCTACACGCTCAATTACGTGTCCGAGAGATTCCTCGGAGAGGGTAAAGAGGTGCGCGCTCGCGTTCGTATTTTCGTGCGTACGTGTTGGGTCTGATGTCAAGGTTGTATGTCAACCTTAAAGACTATGCGGCTGCTATTGAACCGTAGCAACACGCAATGATATTTGGTGGGGTATGAGTGCAGTCTCTGGTGTCCAGAAGTGTCTGCTTGAGCGCAATGCTCCTCATATGCCTCAATGCCCTCACGCTTCATAAGCGTTACCACCATCGGGTTGTGAACCCGAGAGCATTGGGTGAACTAACAGTATCGGCTGGTCGAATTAGCCTGTCGTCGATACTCGCATGATGTTCAGTTCATGCTTGAAGCGAAGACGCGTCCTCTCAGAACAGTTTGTTCTTCAAGAACTTGTCTTGCTTCGTCATCGAGATGCCGTACCCGGCCTCTCGATGACAGATGTCACTCATGGTGAGCGGATGACAGACATTATGACTGTACATGACATAGTCGACCGTACTGACAATACTCGACGACTGTATGTCATTATAACATATGACATGACATGACATGACATGACATGGTATGACATGTATGACACATCTGTCATCGGTCATATCCCTGACAGATCTCCCCTCTTAGAAGAGTTGTGACCTCACAATATAGGGTGCATACCTTTGTATATGTCTTTTGATGTCTTTGTTGTTGAGCTGGTACCAGTCTTCTTACACCGATGAGGCGTCCCTCAAGGTGTTTTTAGGATATTGGGGGGATCTGAGTCCACTTTAAACCCTCACCTTAGGCATATAGCCCTACAGTTCTTAGGATGTAGCCCCCATGAATTGCGTATCGTATTTCAGAGTGACGTTTCAAGGTATCTTCCGAAGTTTACGTTACGGATAGATATTGCGCTGCCGTTCGTATCGTATTTCAGAGTGACGTTTTTACGGCTTTATATAATGCATCCACCTCCTCCTCCCCTCAGAGAGCTTACTCCCCCGAGGTTCACAGGAATACTATGGAGGGTCCCTTTCAGGCTTGGTTTATTAATGCAAACGGAGTGGGCCCTGCTTAACGAGATATCGGAGGGTCTCTATGAGTCCACTTTAAATCCTCACCCGATCTGCCAGACTCCTTTTATTTTTCGGTCCGGTACGCGCGCACTGACGAACATTTCATAGATTGGATTCGACAACGTACTAATGTGAAATTCGTTTAGTTATGTATGCCAATCATAACTCAGGATCACAACTCCGTCCACCTCAGTATCCGGTAGCTGCGGATTACTGGCCATAAGATCCGAATGACAAACCACGGTCTGGCAAAGGTAGCATAGCAGTTTTTATTTATCCACAGATATGGTACCCGCATGTATGCGTATCTGTGCAAGGGTATGATTTGGTACAAGGCTCACTACACCTTAGCAAGGAAGGATCAATTTCCTGCTTCGTATGCAACATAATGACAGAACATTAAGAGCAAGGTATATATATGATCGACATGTATTAGTATATATTACAAGAAGTAAGGGCAATAGGCTTAACCCCTTAGTTGCGGTTGGAATTTTTTGCAAAAATATGTGGTTTGGGGACAATTCAAAGTATTGCGTGATCATGGCCGCATGCACGCATGCGACATCATGTATGTTATAGGAGACCACCAAATAAGCCACAACGAATCATGGCATAGCTATATCTATCGTATATCTCGAGATATATGGATTATCCAACCAAAATTGTGAGTATTTTGAGCATAGAAATTACGCATACGTCTTGTGTACGATGCGTGACTGCAGTCTTATTGACTTGTATCATGGTAAAATATCGCGGAAATTAACATGTTAGACTATCCCTAATCCATAGTACGCATTAATACCGCCCAATGTGCCAAAAAATACCAAAAATGGCCAAAAAAAACACCGAAAACACACTTGGATTCAAATGTTTTCCTCATTTAAGAAATGTTTTCCATACTTAAGCTAAAACTCAGGTGATTTTGCTCATAAAATGAGACTATGTGGTGATATAATACCCCATGTTGCATGCGAGACTGGCGTCGGGATCCATTTCTATCGTATATTTCCACATGGCCACGTATATGCTTACCAATACGGGATGTTTATGGCTTGGTTAGCTACTTTTCAAAGCCAAATTTAAGCGCAAAATGACACAAATAGACAAATTTGGGTTTGGAAATACTAACACGTGAGAGATATATCGCACTAGTATATGTGCTATACTATTGGTTAACCTGTAGCCATATATCATGAGTGCACCCACAAACCTTACAATATTCGATGCGCCAACCGCACATATGCAGTTTCATGGTAAGCCACGCTCTCATTTTCGAGGCCTTGTTGAGAATTCTCAACGTGTCGCAGCTAAGGGGTTAATACAATGTTAGCCTTCATAGGCAGCTATCATGTCTGCTGCATCGGTCAGCTCTGTGGCTTTGACCCAGGTGTCATGCTCAGGGCCGTAGCCTGCATATCGCACTAAAAAATAGTACTTGACACCTCTAGTGATCTTATCTGAGAGTATATGTGATATCTCAAACAGTGGTTGCCCTTCTTCGGTGATCCTCTGTGGCAGAGGCAAAGGTGCTTGAATTGAGTCATTGTACAGCTCTATTCTGGATACAGGCTGAACCGGATGGATACGAATGTCGAGATCCCCGAAATCTAACTCATAAGCACGTCCATGGCTGAGAACTTTAGATATGGTAAACGGCCCAATGTATGGCTGCTTAAAGTGTCTGCCTGCCTCTGTCAAACCAGTCCATTGAATAAACTCAGTCCGTAGAAGAACTTTCTGCCCTACTGCAAATTGTCGGGGCATGTGAGTTTTATTGAATCTGGCTCGGTTTATCTCTGCTGCTCGGGAAATGTTATCTACCGCGTTGGCATGTACAGCCGAGTACTGGTCAAAATGATCTCGAATAGCATTCTGTATTGGAACAGGAGCTTCTGGCGGAATAGTGATTGCCAGATCATGAGGCGAAAGTGGCTGCGCCATCGAGTCGAGATAAAATGGTCTGTAACCAGTCGTAGCAGAAACCGTGTTGTTAATTGCAAACTCCACCAGAGGCAACTTGTCCTCCCACGAATTGGCTGAAGTATCATTGCAACAACACCTGAGGAGAAAAATACTATCTAGTCAGTTATAAACCAGAGGATGGTGAATCATGCATCAAACAAAATGAAAAATACCTGAGGATGTCCTCAATGAAGGCATGGCTTCTCTCATTGCTTGCATTCGACTATGGATGGTGTGAAGACGTCATAGACAATCTCGTACCAGTAGATTTCCACAGTGTTTGTCAGAATGAAGAAGTAAATCTGGGGTCTCGATCTGAGATGATGTTCCTCGGAAGACCATGGAGCTTGAAGATATGCTGCATATATATTGAAGCAGTATGCTGAGCAGTCCAGGTCATGATGAAGGGAATGAGATGACAGCGATGAGAGAATTGGCACATTACCACGAATATACTGTCGTGCCCGTTAGTGGTGATAGGCAGGTCAGTAATCCAATCAAGAGATACATCAAGCCATTTTGTCTTAGGCACACAATATCGTATATGTGACTGACCATAAGGTTTGTGTCTCCTCGTTTTCTGGCGTTGGCACACGGGACACTCCCGAATGTACTGAATGGCTGCCTTCGTCATTCCTGGCCAGTAATATCGGCTACGCAATAAATGAAGCATACGATTTTTTGCCTACATGATCAGAAATAGTGGCTGAGTGGCACTCATGAAGTAGAATGTGGCGAAGCTGTGTGATTTCACCGTCATCTGTAGGAACTTTGGCAGTAGGTGGAATGTAAAGCTGTCTGCCAAAAATGGTCTTGCGATAGATCAATCCCTGAATGAGTTCGAAATTGCTGACTGACTGTGATGATGTCGATGATGCCAGCTTAGATAATATAGTCTGTGCAAATGTGTCACGACCATACTGAGATATAATAATGTCGTGGAGCTGGTGACCTGATGATGCAGATATAAGAGCAATAAATGTAGAATCTGTAGATGTAATGTCTGTTGAATGTGCCTCGCCGCCGTCTCTGAGACAATCAGTGAGTTCAAAGAGAGTAGAAATACGTGTAAGTGCATCTGCAACCTTATTCTTCTCGCCAGAAATGTGCTCTATCCGAAAGTTGTACTCGGAGAGCTCATCCAACCACCTCGCCTGTTTGGGGCTTAGTGTGGATTTGGACTGGAAATAAACCAGTGGCTGATGATCTGAGCGAACAATAGTCTCTGGAGCTCCCAGCAAGATGTGGCGAAAGAACCGGAAGCCCTCCACAATGGCAAATAGCTCGATCTCAGGAATAGGCCAACGTCTCTGTGTATCAGAAAGAGTGACGCTGTGATAGCCACATGGCTTCATACCTTTTCCTTGATCCTGCAATACTACTTGACCAACGTGTGTGCCTGATCCATCGACCTCCATAATAGATGGCAGTTTCTGATCTGGAAGCTGTAGTACTGGAGCATGGCAGATGGCACTTTTGAGATTATCAAATGCCTGCTGCTGCTCAGATTCCCAGACAAACTCTGCATTATCCTTAAGGAGACGATTGAGCGGCTCGGCAATCTTGGAGAACTTTGGTATAAATCTCCTAAACTGGCCGACCATGCCCAAGAATGACCGAAGAGATGACTTGTCATCTTTAGCCATACGGCGTAGAGGCTGCGTACCAACGGTTGGACCATAGGACACTGGAGGCTGAATAGCCATGACTGCACGGATTCTGTCTTCGATGATTGAAAGGCCTGCCTCTGAGATGTGATGTCCGATAAAATCGATGGATCTGACGAACAACTCAACCTTAGAAGGCCTGATGTAGAACTGATGATCTCTGCAGCGCTGTAAGAACTGTCGAACATGCTTCACGTGGCTGTCAAAATCTGGACTGTACACTATGGTGTCATCCATGAAAATGACCAAGAACTGATCGATGAAGTCAAAGAATGCTCGATTTCCAACACGTAGAGCGGTCGCAGGAGCGTTAGTTAACCCGAAGGGCATCACTGCCCACTCGTATGAACCATATCTAGTACGTATTGCTGTCTTATGGATGTCGTCTGGATGGATGGGTATCTGATGGAAAAACTGGTTGGAATCAAATCTGCTGAACCAGCGTGCCCCCTTAAGCTGTTCAAGAAGGGTATCATGAGGTGGCAATGGATACCTGTCCTTTATGGTGTTGTTATTAAGGGCTCGATAATCACAGCACATCCTCCACTTCCCCCCTGGCTTAGGAGCGAAAATGATTGGGCACCCATATGGTGATGATGATGGACGAAGGATACCCAGTTCGACATATTTGATGATCTGTCGTTTGAGCTCCTCCATCATAGGCACTGGAATAGTACGAACTGGCTGTGATGGTGGCTTATGCCCAGGTTCAATGTTGATGCGATGTTTTCACCTTCACCTTCAAACCGTTCTGGCCTATGGCCAGCTGGAAGATCCTCCTGGAAAATATCTGAAAAGTCTTCTCTGATTAGATCACGTGCTGCTGTGACCTCTGGGTCTTCCATGGTAGTGCCTGAGTCTGCTGCTGCCATGACCAACTCACCATCGACCTCTGAGAGAGAAAAGAGATAAGCTACGGCTTCTTCAGCCGACCCACTGGATCGTATACGTCGTAGGTGCTTCCTCATAGTGGTGGCACTGACCAATTCCATTTCAGGAAGGTCATCTGAATCTGGAGTCTGTTCAACTCTGGACAGAACTGTACGAACACTGGAACCTGATGAGTGTTTCCGGGTGATCGTCATATTCTTGGACTGGAAGTCAATGTGTGGGTTCCTTCTTTCCAACCAATCCTGTCCCAGGATGACTGTGAAGGGTTTCATGTCAATAATATAGAGATCTTCTGTATCCTTATACTTACCCAGCGTGAATGTAGCATTGGGAAGATAGGATGTACAGGGTAATTGGCTTCCTCCAGCCAATCCCACTGAGAATGATGATGAGTCTGTTGGTGAAATACCAAGCTGAGAAGCGAACTGTCTGTCGATAAATGACTCAGGACCTGTGAACCACTTTGGTGAGGCCACCTCACGAAAGTGGTGCACGAAAGTGGTTCATAAAATTCACATTGCTGTAACCCGTAACGCGCCGGGTATTCTGAATTATTTATGACATAATTGCATATAATTTAGATTTGGGATCTGCCGTTTCCCGATATTCAACGCGGATGAATACGTGGCACATTGTGGCAGTCCGATCAAAACATTTGCTACGGCCAAAATCGCTCCTCACCCCATAATCTATGACGATGACGATGACACCCGAATGGTGTCATGGCATAATGATTAGGTTAAACACGGCCAGTGTCGGCTTTTACAGAATCGTGTCCGTTTTTGCAATTCCTGTCCGTTTTTGCAGTTCTTAACAGTGGTGTGTGTTTTTTCAACTTGCAACTTTCCAACCGCGATACGCACGATATGCCTAAGCGCAAGTTTAAGCACGAAAACTTGAATGACGCTGAGATGATGGCTTTGCAAACGTCACAGCGATCCCAACGACGGACTCGTGATTCTCATGAAGCGAGTTTCATGAATAGCCCATCCGCCTTTCATGAGTGCGTGGAAGTTGAATACCTCCCCGCGATCAAGCCAATAAACAAAGAATGGACACGGAAAATATTTGATGATGTTCACGCGGATAAAGAGGTACGAGTAAAGCGCACTGTTGTTCCAAAAGAACAAGTGGCTTTACTCGTAGACAACTTTAATCCGACGAACTTTATGCACGAAAAGAAGATCAAAAGCCGAACATTTGTCGACTTGTTTGCCGCGGGTTCCGAGATAAATCTAAACTTGAAACCAGTTTTAGAAAGTCGTTTCGGAAAGGCCGAATTCAAGATTATTTCAGTGGATAGTGACACTAAAGCAAAAAATATGAAGGGCTGGGTCCCTATGAACATCTTTCGTGTGCGCGACAACTGGAAAGTGTTGGGTCAAAACGTCATTTGTGCACCGCCTACAAGTGGAATGAGTGACGCGGCTATCATGTACTTCGCAGAACACTGCAAGGATTTCTGCGCGTTTTTGGTGCCAGACATGTGGCTTGCTGACCGTACCTATCCACTTCGACGAATGTGGTGGGCGAAAAAGCAAGAAGAAAAGCTCATTTACGAGCTCGAGGGTGTTCAAGGCATGCGCTGGATTGTGTGTGTGAAAGAGAAGCGCAAAGGCCAAGATCTCTTCGCAAAGACTGGTGTGCAACTAAGTGCTAAGCCGGCAATGAAAAAAGCTTACGCCGAACGCAAGCAGGAAGCACTAGAAAGCGCTCCTAGTGATGGTGGAGATGCTCTTGAGGTTGCTTTGAGGAATGATGCTTCATAGATGCTAGCGATACAAGGTCTAACTGTATCAACTGTCAGAATGCAATGTAGACGTTGGTGTTGCTCCAGCGATAGTAAAAAGGTATGGACAGTGTTCAGCAGTTACCAGCTGCATTATGAACACTGTATACTGCCTTCGGGTCTGGAGATATTCTCCATCCAGCCCTTCAGCATGTGGTTTTATCCTGTTTACCATAGCTATCGCCATCACTGACATCCAACACGTACATGTGTTTGTTGGATGGTATCTACATTATCATACACGTGGTTGATATTATAGTTGGTCATTTCACTTACTGAATCAGTGAATGTCAATATACATAATAGTGTCAGTGATTGTGCATTGTATAGGTACTTGCTGATTTAGTACACTTAAGCAAATTGATAGTGATCTATCATACAAGATAATCTGTATACCACTGGACAGCATATGGCTAGTATGATGCATATCAATTTGGTTAGTAAGTTGTAATCTTGTACTTCTCATCATGATGAATGACGAGTTTATTGATATATTTCACAAATGGCTCTGGTGTGTATTCCATCTTTGATCAACAGTAGAACAGTTATTCCATCCCAAATCCTACGTCAGGAATAACCGAGCTAATTACGGTCTTTATGACCAAGATTGGCACCTTATACCAAGTGGATTTCATTTATAGCCTATACTTGCACAGCAGGTATGCTATATGATATATTGATGCAATATCTAGTATGTGTGTAAGATGTGCATATTTACAGTGTAGCATAGTTGTATTGCTTGATCAACCCCCGGTTCCATAGGGTACAAACCTATGGTCGGTTAGGCGCGGACAGACAGTCACCAAATCGATCAACAGAACTAAATGGTGATTTCAAGATAAGTCCTTACTTTTTAATCTTGCAATACTTCCATGATACACTGTTAGTATATGCATATATATGCCAACTGTTATCGTGATCAAGTTGGATATGCATATGTGTGCATGTATGCCAAGCATTTGTGACCAAACTGATTATTATAACAGTATGAATGGTGCACAAGTTACAGTATAATGGCAAGTTGTAGTGTGTGATAATAATGATGACTTGTGGTTAGTGGTATAAGTGTATTAACTTATCACTCACTGTCAGCATGTATTATAATAGTGGAATTGTGCTGCATGGTGTATACCATAGTAAGTGTGTGAAATGATGATGACAGTGCACACTATTATTGTACAGCATATGTGTGTATACTGATGATTGGTATAATACACATATCACTGCGCAGCATCAATGTTCATCTGATGTAAAATTGTACGTCCGACTGCAAATATTGTATGTACATCTGCGAGTATTGAACGAACATCATGATTGCATGCTATGTGCGCGCGCAACACATATTGTATGACGCGCTGCATGTAGATGCATCACGGATCATGCGCCCTCAAATCGCGCGTCTCCTGCATAAGATGAAATCATAGCAGGTGCGCATCGCACTGACAAGCTAAATCATCGTACGTGCATGTCGATGAGCGATTCGTGCGAATCATTTGCAAATAACGAAATTATCATATGCGTGCGCTGCACTGAACGATTCGTGCGGATTATTAGCAAACATCGCTGTCGCCGGTGCATGTCGCATGGTATGAATGCGATCGCGCGTATAACGAAACCCCGTGCGTCCTGCCGCAGTTGATGCGAATCATACATACTGATGATTATTTTTCGTTCGCGCGTCCGTATCTCGCATACCGTACCAACCCTGCGAAATGTTGACAACATGTATGTGCGATCCGTACGCTGTGCGCACACCTTGTCGCTGCTTATTTGCTGACGATGTTACTGCGAATGATATTAGCTGCGAATGCGTTCGCGATGATGATTTATCGCGCACTCCGTTTGCTGACGATGTTGCAGCGAATCTTGTTCACGGTAATCACTCACATTTAAGGAAACTCGACGTTAAGGAAATGACAGCGTTTCCGGGGTACCTCGATGAGAAAAGCTGGCTGGATTTTCCGACTTATGAGATGGCCTGAAATAAGGAAAATGACCGCTGGCTGCCTAGCTGGAGAAGCATTTCTCAAACTAAGAAAACTTTGCCGGTAAATTGACAAATATGGTATATTTGATGGGTTTTCATGATTTTTTGCACAAAACTTGTCTTAAAGGTTTAAGTTCCTGATAGTCTGTTTCAGATATAATATCGTCATCAAAATCTTGCTTTAATTCTTTAAGCTGCGCACGGCTCTCAGGGTTCATTTTCTCGGAAAATGAACACCTTAAGAGAACGGGCTGGCTAGGAAAGGTGTCCACGTGGATGGTTATGGAATTCGCTGGCTGGCTCACGAGATCGCGGTCCACTATCCATAGCGTTCTCTTATGACGCAATGCCGGGCGGGGGTACCAACTCGACCCAACTCGATGAGAAAAGCTGACTGACCTGGATTTCTCTGTTTTCTTACAGGTGGGTGATTACTGTATTCGCTTGTAGATATTCGATATATTAGTATGTGTGCGAGCTCTGTCGCCGGTATGTATGCGCGAAACCTGTCACACACACAATATACAAATCTATATACAATATATCGTCTGCTGCACACACTCTTATGTCCTCGTTCGTCGCGTGGACGAGAATAACCACTGTCAATGTTAACACCTGGATAAATTTATCATGATGCAACTTAAGTGGGATTATAAGTTCCACATAATCATATTGTTTACGTATGCTGAAGGCATAACTGCCGCATATGGTTACAATAGGTCGCAGCTTCTATAACATTGTGGCTTCTGAGTCAAAAGCTGATAGCCGATGACTTTTGCCAATAATTGCCGACCAAATAATAATCAGGCCGTGAAAACATATACCCAAGGGTTTTCGTCGATCGGTCGTATATATATCAGGGCTGCATCCCAAGAACTGCAGGGCTGCATCCCAAGAACTGCAGGGCTGCATCCCAAAACTGCAGGGCTGCATCCCAAAAACTGCAGGGCTGCATCCCGAGAACTGCAGGGTTACATCCCTAACATTTTTACCCTGCATCAAATTGATATGACAGGAGCAGGAATTGATCCTTCCTTGCTAAGGTGTAGTGAGCCTTGTATAAATCATACCCTTACACAGATACGCATATGCGGGTACCAATATCTGTGAAAAACTGCTAATGCTACCTTTGCCAAGACCGTGGTTTGTCATCGGATTCTGTGGCCAGTCATCCGAAGCTACCGGAGACATCGACTGAGGTAGACGGAGTTGTGATCCTAAGTTATGCCTGACAAACATAACTAAAATAAATTTCACATTAGTACGTGGCGAATCCACTCTCACTCATCGCGACAGGTGTTCGTCAAAGCGTGCGTACTGGACCAATAATTGAGGAGTTGAGCAGACCGGGTAAAGGATTATAAGTCCAATCCCGTTAAGCAGGGCCACTCCGTTTGCATTAAAACAAGCCCCCGGTGAAATAACTCCGGAAACATCCAAAGGGCTCCCCATGACCGCCTGTGAACCTCCTTTGATGTTGCTTCAGGAGGGGAGGAAGGGTTGGGTGCACAATATATAATAACTGTGGAAACGAACAGCAAACGATCAGTTATATATATATACAAGGCCGAGAATCGTGCGATTATAAATTGTTAAATCGTGGGATCATCGTTCGCAAAAGCGACGACGGCTAGCGCAAATAATCCGTAACGTAAACCTCGGATACCTTGAATCGTCACTCTGAAACACGATACGTGTGGATCAATCAGTAATCCAGCGTCAATCTGTATCACGAAACGCAATTCATTGAACCTTGAATCGTCACTCTGCAATACGATACGCAATTCAAAGGGGGCTACATCCTAAGAACTGTAAGGCATTAGCCTGCTAAGGTGAGGGACTAAAGTGGACTCAGTTCCCCCCAATATCCTAAAAACACCATGAGGGACGCCTCAAATCGGTGTAAGAAGACTGGTACCAGCAGAAGCAACAACAACAAAGACATCAAAGACATATACAAAGGTATGCCCGTTGTGAGGTCACAACTCTTTTAAGAGGGGAGATCTGTCAGGGTTATGACCGATGACACATGTGTCATACATGTCATACGCGTCATACCTGTCAGACATGTCATACCATGTCATGTCATGTCGAGTCATGTCATATATTATAATGACAGACAGTCGTCAGTACGGTCGACTATGACTGTACATGTCATCGAGATGATAAGTCACATCATCTGTCATTTATTCAAGGAAAGACTTGAATGACACCTATCATCGAGAGGCCGTATGTCGGACTCGAAGATGGCGAAGCAAGATACTATCTTGAAGTACCGAACGGTTCGGAGAAGAAATCATCTTCGCTTCTAGCATGTGCGGAACAAGCATGCGGGTATCATATGGCGAACGCATCATTCGTTCTGCCGATACCAGTCGTTCAACCAATGCCTCGGGTTCACAACCCAATAGCGGTACCATCTGTGAGATGGGAGGCATTCGGTATAGATGAGCTAGCGTTGTGCTAGAGCAGTATCTTCTGTCAAAAGTCTGCACTCATCCCCGCTAATAACTTGCACGTGTGTTACCGTCCCATAACACCGTACTTTCTATTATATTATACTGGAATATCCCGGTTCAAGATATCAGACAGTCAGTGAACCAATATAGATAAACTCTCTTAAGAAATAAACCCTAAGCTAGATATACCCGGAACGGTCACGGAGTCGGAACGGTCTCGAGTCTAGCTACCAGTGACACTCGGTGTGTCACAGCACGGGCTTACGGATCAGTCACAGGTCCAGTGTTGGCTACCTAGGAATCTGTCATAGGGGCCTGCACCGGGACTCCCGGTCAGGGCTGCCTATACAGATTTCAGCACACCACCCCAGCACTGTGGGTGGTGACTGACAGGTAAGTCAGAAAAGTTAAGATAAGTTAGGGTAGGAGCTAGGGTGACAAACCTAACTGCTAATTCAACTGTGCCATTCTGATACACAAATTGAAACCCTCTAGCCGGCACAAGTGCAGAAATATACAGGCACTCAGGTCCTGCTAAACTACTGAAAAGCACTGTGGCAGCAAACCAGATTGAAGATTGTAGATGTCAAAGTAAAGCATAAACCAAATTGAAGACCATGTTGAGGTCAAAGCACATCTCAGTACACCACCAGAAAGTGGTGCACTGCCAGAGCCAGAAGTAAAGCTACTCGGGGTCAAAGTCCAGAGGAGCACCGTCACCACAATGTCCACGGTAGTAGCTTGCAGCACTGCTCTCCAGTGGGTCAGGCGGCCGGTGAACCACCGTCGCAGCACCCAGGGAGTGCAGTACTGCATCCAGAGTGACGGGGTCCAGCTCGGATATACCGGGGTAGATGCATAAGTCTCCCCTGCACAGCACAGGCTGCGGTGCAGCCCGACCCGATACCTGTACAGAGTCGATGTCATTGGCCGCCGTGTAGGCGGCAGCTCCCACTCCCATGATCGAGATCAAAAGAAAGAGAGAGACAAAGTAAGGAAAACCCCACGGGCCCGCGTGCGCGGGGAAGCCCCATGGCGGCCTGCCACATCCGTAGGTGCGGGAAGCACCACCAGACTCAGGCACGTGGGCTGCGGGCTCTGACGCATGATTGGCCGAGACGGCCGAAGCCCGCGGCTTGACGGCGAAGCTGCCGTCTGCAAAATCCTCGTAGTCGTCGGTGTCGTAGCCGGTCAAGTCAACCGGCGCAACCGCGGAGTGGTTGGCAGTGTCCACAACCCCCGCGAATTCACCGCCGGACTTCTCCGTGGTGGTCACCCGCGTCGATTGAAGGGACACGGGCGGGCCGTAGCCGTAGAGCTCCAGGAGCTCTTGCTCATTCTCCAAGACAGGCATAGCAGGGGCCGGCACGGCGGATGCCGATGCCGCCGCACCACCTGCCGGAACCTGCTCCTCTGGTGTGATACCTGCGCTTGCAGTGTCACACACCAGAGCCGAAGCCTGCGTCGCAATGCCCCCAGGCGGCGGGAAAGAGGCGTGAGTGTAATGTACCTTAGGCTCTACCGCCGCGTTGACCTCCGCCGCGAGGTCGTCCAGCCGCTGCAGGATGTCGTCACCGGACGTCTCCGCCACCGGTGCCACCGCGTCAACGGAGAAGCCGTAGGCCGACACGTCGATGCCTCCCACAACGCCCCCGCACAGCACCGCCGGCGGACCGTACACCGTCGCCGCGCGGGCAAAGGCCTCAGCTCCATCCTCCGCCGCCTCCTGAAAGACAGCACACATGGCGAGGGCATGCACGCCCTCCGCATCCTCGTCGTCGATGGGGATACAGAAAGCCGCGGCCGAGGTGGGGGAATGTTGGCGACCGCCAAGCGGGCAGTCGCGGTAGAAATGATAAAGGTCCTTACCAGTCTTCTTGCAGCGGGTACACAGCGGCTTAGCCCGCTGCTCGTCGCGATCGTAGCCCACCGCCGGTGGGGATTGGACCCCCATGCGGAAGCCCCGCGGTGACTGCCCGCGCTGCTGCTGCCGGCGCTGCCCGTGCTGCCGCTGCGGCGGATCCCGCTGCTGCTGCACCACCGGCGGAGCCGCCCCGCACTGCCGCTGTACCAGCTCGGTCAACTCCTTGATCTTGTCCAGAAGTACCTGGTGCTCGCTGCTGGTGAGCAGAGCCGACGCGCCACCACCTGCGGGCTTGGCCAGAACGGCCTTCCCCACGTCCGTCTGCGCCCATGCCTGATAAATCTCTACAACCAGAGAGCGCAGAGCACCGAGTGAAACCGCCGCGAGATCGGCCACCATGGGGTAACGCACCTTGACCGCGGCGTAGAACACCGGGTCAAGCCGGCTGTAGAGGCTGAGCTTCCTGGTGGCCTCGGTGGGGGTCCAGTCGGCGGCCTTGTTATCCCGCACCAAACGTTGTTCCCGAGCCAAAATCGGCTGCGGGTCAACGTTTGCGGGATAAGTAAGCGCGGCATGCTCCTGCTGGAAGGACTCCCGCAACGCCACTGGTACGCCGCGCTTCACGATGTCCACCAGCGCACGCCGTCCATCTCGGTCGGCAGACGCGTCCGTACCCGTAAGCCAGACGTGGGCGTTGCTGTGCTTCTCGATGATAAGCCCAAGCACGTCGTACAGCAAGGCGTTCACCTTTCCCACCACCAGAGCCTGGGGGTCGTCAAGGTCGAACGAGACGAGGTCCAGCCCAGCGGACTCAAACTCCGTACGTAGCTGAACCACCACATCGGAGAGGAGACCCGCGTCAGAAGTGCCGCTGAAATAATGCTTCTTGTCGCCAAGGATATCCTCGCGGATACCCTTGGCCCATGTCCGATGGAGCCGCCCCTTGTAGACCTCGTCCACAAGCTTGGACTGCTCCTGTAGATACTTCCTCGTCGCAACGTCGGCGTCGGTGTTGGAAGTAGGGTCGGGGTTCGTAATAGCCGGTGATTTGGCCGTCGGTGTGTTGCGAACCGCGTCAGTGAGCCTCAGCGAGGCGTCGATGTCGGAGTCCCTCGTGAGGGACCGTTTTGCTCTAGTGGATACACCCATAATTCTGAAAGCCTGATGGGAGGTGGTACGCCGGGGCGCGTTCGGGCAATGTTGGGAAGATGCGACGTCACAGTCACGGAAGGAGCGGTAGAGCCATGCGAGCGAGGGGCACTGGAAGACGTCGTCGAGGTCGAAGGTGCTCGAGCCACCAGCCCAAAAATCGGAAGCAAGCGGGATCAGGGCAAGCGTAATACCGTAAATGAACATTGCGTCGACTAGGTCCGGTCCAGGTCGAATCCCCATAGCTGCGGCTCAAAGACGCTCACCGCAAACAGCTCATCTCAAAATTCCCGTGAGTCCCCAAACGCGCCGTCGCGCACCACCTCTCCAAGCGGCTGCTTTAGCCAATCATGGCCAAACTAGCTGTGGAATATAGCGTGGAATGGGTCCACGACCTACTGGAATATCCCGGTTCAAGATATCAGACAGTCAGTGAACCAATATAGATAAACTCTCTTAAGAAATAAACCCTAAGCTAGATATACCCGGAACGGTCACGGAGTCGGAACGGTCTCGAGTCTAGCTACCAGTGACACTCGGTGTGTCACAGCACGGGCTTACGGATCAGTCACAGGTCCAGTGTTGGCTACCTAGGAATCTGTCATAGGGGCCTGCACCGGGACTCCCGGTCAGGGCTGCCTATACAGATTTCAGCATATTATATGATATACTAAGGGCTCGCATATCAGCCCGTATCATAGCTAATGCTATGAAACATCAAAGATGCCCTAGGAACAGCGGAGCATGCGCCTGCTCTATGTTCACACGTGAATAACAAACAAACATCCGCCCTAGGTCCAACATAGAACACGGAAACCAAAAGAGGAGTGCAATACCTTTCCAAAACAGTTTCATTTGCTCGGTTCCGAGCGCCATAGCTCATGCAACGAACTAGCGAAGATGATTTTCACGTGAATTAAGTATCGCAATCTTCGAGAAGCCTACGCGCTTAAGCTGACGTCCTTGAGGTTGCAGTGAGAACTCGCCGCAGAAAACAAAAGTTATTGATATTATGAACAAAATATTCAACTCTCATACCATAAACATATCGGCATCATGAGCCAGTCGGGAGCGAAATACGTTGTTGAGCTGCCGACTGCCGAGGTCCGTAAGAAAAAGGTAGACATTTATCGTCTAAATTCTGGCTTTTGACGAGAAAGACCAAAGTTTAGACGAGCTCCATACTCTCGTCCCCAGAGTTTAGTTGAGCCGCGCTTCGCGCGGCTACCCGCGATTCGATTCGAGGGCTGCGTTACTTGATGATTGTGGAGCTCGTCTAAACTCTGGGACGCCCATAAGCTCGATCTGCGTTACAAACCCTAAGTAATATTCGCGCTATTTCGGTCCGGAGACTCGGGTTCCAGATTAACGAGCTCCACAATCATCAAGTAACGCAGCCCTCGAATCGAATCGCGGGTAGCCGCGCGAAGCGCGGCTCGTCTAAACTCTGGGGACGAGAGTAACCAGATCCCGGTTGCTAAATAATTTTGATTTAGCAAATATTTACACTGATTGTGATACTCTCGTGTGTGTCACCTCATTTATATTGAAACGTTTGAAAAGTGTTTGAAACCTTGCGGCCAATGTTGTCCAGGACTGTCATCGCATCGTTGAATTCCGAATGATGCTGATGGTGACGATGATGCTTGGCTGCTTTGATAAAGATACTTTAAGCCATATAAGATCTTTAAATTAGATGCAGTTGGAGATGCATCTTGCGATGCGCATCCATCGTGCGGTGGGACTGGGTAGGTTATGTTAGGTACAGTCAGACACTCAAACTTCATCTGTGACGGTTCGGAAAATCGGCCATGTGGCATGAGCAGATATGAGACTACGAGTCGTCGGCGTAATTCCATACCGTTGTGCGTCATCACATTATCGAACTTCTATCATCTTGAATCTTTGAAAACCTGCCTCTCAGGAATTTTTCTCGCAGAAACTACGACACTATTTTCGCCTGATCTGCTCCCGGTTGTTCTCATCCTGAATACGTTTGGTCTAAGAAACAGTTTGCTTCGTCCCTCGAAACGCACTGCTTCCGGGTAGCTTAATCAACATGGTGTGTGAAGTAGATCAAATGGTTATGAAGGCTGAGGCTCGCGAAATGGAAATTCGTGAGATCTTCGATGACTACGACCAAGATAAAAGGTATTTCGGCGACGAAGGCAAACCAGTTGTATGAACTTGCACTTTCGCGTCCTGTGCGGTATTTACATAGGGATACCTGCTGATCGTGTCTACCTAAAGTCGGTTTGGCTGTTTTCATTTGAACTCACTTTTGCTGCACGTTCCGACTTGTGTATGCAGTGGTTCCATCGACAAGAGTGAGCTCAAGTGTATTATAATCGACTTGGGACTTGCGAGCCTGGAAGTAAGTCGCGCAAAACGTGCCTGATCCCAACGTGTTCTCGTGTTAGGTCCTCGTTTTATGTCCACAGCACTGAGGGCGAATGATGCTGTTTGCAAGTGACTTCAGTACATCTTTCTCTAGTTTTCTATGTGTGCTCTGTGATTGTGTACTCACAAAAATATGCCTATGCATCCAACTTTCCATTTGCTTAGGCACATAAAACCCGTCAATAATGTCCTTAGCCGGACGTGTTCTGATGACCTTTGAGTGCATAAGAACTGATATGCGCCGATACGTTGCAGACACCGGACGACAAGCTAGAGCAGTTGGTCTCGATTGAACTGGAGAAGGCAGACTTGAATCATGATGGCGTGTAAGTGTTTCTGGCCTTGTGCATCGAAAAATGCCCTTTTATGTTCTTTCATGTCTGAACGGTACTCCACGCTTCTGCAGGATTTCTTTCGGGGAGTTTGTACACTATTATAACTCTATAAAGGACGCCAAAGTATGAAATGGAGCCTGAGAGAAAGGTACGAAGCAAGGGTATGAAGAATATACCTGCGGGCCTCAAAGACAAAAGAAAAAGTTACCAGGCAGTTCGTGGGGATGAATCATGACCAGCGCAGTTGTAGCAGTCGTTTTTGTTTATTCCTCCGAGGAGCACCGAACTCGGGCATAAATGTCAACCAGTCAAACGCAGGGTTGCCTTATGCTGCCGAGGTGTGGATTGGCGGACGGCTCCTTCGTCGTGGAATGCTGCGTTTATAGGACGTGATCAAACGGGATTCACTCTGATGATCATAGAGACGGCTTGGCACGGACACTAAGACCTAACCTATAGAACAAATGTATGCTCATCATTGAGTATGTAAATACTTGTAGATATTATTAGCTAGTTATAGATGCGACTTGAGTAGCTCTTTCCGGGTTTGAAGTTCCCCAAGAAACAGTCCTGAATGGGGCCCTGCGATTTTATGAAACAAAGAAAACTGGTAGGGAACTGAGGGATGTCCAAACTTGGGGTTTTTTGTGGGGGGGATTTCGGGATATATTATGTCACTGATACTTTTGCTATTGCTTAATAAGTTTGGGGAGTCTGAACTTGAGAATTGTCAAACTAATAAATTGGTGTACGTGACGATTAGAAGAATCCAATATTGGGACTATATCCTACGCGTCGACGAATGGATATATGTACTTTTAGATGTCAATGAGCTATTTGTTTGTACTCTCATACGGCTAGATTATCTAGTCAATATTCCCAGACCAGGTGAACTCTTCGGTGTCACGGAGCTATCAATAAACTCTTAGACTAAGCTCCTTCGGACCTTTTATTAATTTTGCAATTTAATAATGATTTTCACATTTTTCAACACGTTTCAGTTATTTCTTTTCTAAACCAATTGTTGAGCCGAAAAGAAAAAGTGAATTAGTTCCCAAAGAGATAAAATAAGATAAAAGTTTTAATAGACTAATTTTCCATAACACACCGCACACTATGTGATGTGGGAAATGCATATTTATTGTGCTGCGGCAGGTGGGCTTATATCTAGCCCCATTGGACTCAAATGAAAAAAATGCAAAAGTTCAAGCATGTAGCACTGCAACGACATATAACAATAATTACAGATCAAATTCAGGGTGAGTAGTCTTTACAGATATTACTCTCTAGTCTCTACAAATATTACTCTTTAGTCTGTACACAGGTTTTCGTCTTCCGTGAATTAGGCCGTCAGATCAGATCGCAATATTTTGGCTGTGAGGGATCGTAGTCAATCTTATTCTCGAAGCTGACGGGGTAGAAAAATAAATAAAAACTGTGGTTATCATATATCTCGTAGCCGTTAACAAATGAAAATGTTAAAACAAAAAATTAAATTTAAATAATTCTGGTATGGAATCTGCACCTGCTTCTTTTATAAACCAACTTTTTTATAAACCTCATTTTGGAATTAAAATCAATAAAAGGTGCGCAGTAGCTGTATGTATAATAATACTGCACGCAGGCACTCAATTCAACATTTTATGTTTCTTTTTCTCAAATTCCTGTGCAAGCTCGATTCATTCTTGTTTTCAAAAACACATCATTCCTGCACGAGTAAACGATTATCGGTATCAGTCGGACACGAACACATTATATCCTCGCTTCGCGAATGTCGCTGTGTTCTTTTTTCAAGAACACGCCAATCCTGCACGAGTAAACGATTACAAGTATCAGTCGGAGACGAAAATGTTTGTGGAAACTTGGGGCGATGTTGCGAATGTGTGCACCTTAACAGGTATCTTCTCTTCACGAATGTCACTCGACGCTCTTCTAACTCCTACGCGTCTAACCTAGCGGTTAACGCGATCGCAATCAGTGGCTAAACTGGGAAAAGCATATTAATTGTAGGTACCAACCGTAGCATGGCCGGCGAAGACCGGGGAATGATCCCGCCAGGAACAAGCCCCAGTCGTATTGCTACGACTTCAACGCAATCAAACAGCAAACCGTCTAACATAGACTGGCGCAGGTTCACTTAGAACCCAGATTAGCAAAAATACTGAAAAGGCCAAAGTGCGGCAAACCGCCAAACATCGGAGCGTTCCACGATTCCCGCAGAACTGTCCGATGGCGTGCACATTTGTCCGGGTGAAATCAAGACATGTCTGTACGAGAAAAGCCTACGGCCGGCTATTCCAGAGTAGGCATGAAAGATGCAAAAACCGCGGCTGCACTTTCAACACAAAAAGAGCACGCAGTTCCGAATGCACAAGTTCCAAAAGCGCGGCACGCAGATCGAGCACGCCGGCGTGCAGTACACAGATGAGAGCGAAACCGCATACATACACGCATATTAGAAAGGAGTTTAGAGCAAAAAAAGAAGAAAAAGGCGCCACCATCTGCAAACACAATGTGGTTGGTTTGAAAGCTTTCATTTCGTAGTTTGAAACCGGTTTGAACCGAGGGGACTAGACACCTTGTGTTGAACTGGTCCCTTGGTTTGAACTGCCCAGCGAAAGGTAGTCTCGAGTCTGCATTCTGATTCTCAGTCTCAGGCCCAGTCTGTCGCCAGCTCGCGAAAGGGTTCCGCGATCACGCTCCCGATCACGCGTGACACGAATTCAACTGCGGCATGCAACACGAAAGTCATTGCTCATTGTAAGTTGAGGGTACGAAAATAATTCATGTCGTTATCACATACACATTCTTGTAACGGGAATAAAGCCCACAAAAAGTCTTTTTCTTTCAAATTTCGTCGTCGCGCAAATTTACGTTACATGAAATTAGATACATCAGTATCAATAGCCTTAGCGTCTCAAAAAGAAAATTCTAAAACCTAAAATATCCCCAAATTTTGGAGACTGGCCAATAAAAACAGGGGCTATGTTGAAAAAATCGCCTAAAAAGTAATCGATTTACTTCATCGGTTAAATATTTCAGTCTGATGTAGCTTAACTTGTTACAATCTTTTTTTTGTTAGAAAAACTGTGAGCTTAAGGGTAGGGTGCAGTGGTGGACTCAAAAACATTATCCGGAATTAGATTTTACAGACTAGCAAAATCTATAACCGATGAAGGAAATAATTACTTTTTTGAGCGAAATTTCACGGGGGATTAGATATCCAGTACTGCCCCCCTGTATGACATTCCTCGATGCATGTGACAGATGACTGCATTATTCGGCTCGAGACCGCGAGTCGCCGCGATAGAGACCGCGAGCCACGTGTTAGAGTACTCGAGCATTACCGTAGCCGTACTCGTACAGCCATTCATAGCTCACGTTGGTAGCATAAGCTACTTAGACTCTCTTACTCTCATATGTTATATCTCTTACTCAGACATATCACACGTTTCAGCCTCATATTTTTGCTTACAGCGATAGTTATAAAACACGGATATACAGAATATTATACCCTGTATGTGTTTCAAACTATCTATTAGGTTATGATATACCACCGCGCACCACTGCTTTTTCCGATCTCACGCCCGATTTTAAATCAGCCGCGAAACGCGTTTTTAACTGGCAGTCAGCAAAATTATTCGATGATTGCCTTTTTGCGGTTGAACTAACACTCCGCAGGTCAACCCGGCGTTCATGTTACCTTGCTCTTACCTTTTATGATTGGGAATTCTTTTACGATTGCCCTCTCGGCCTTTCATCAAACTTCAATGTAAAAGCGCGTTCCGTAATTATCACATCGCTCTGCCAAAATTTGAGGGACGCCTTAGATTTTAGGTAAATTACGAGCATTTGCGGCGGAAGCGCTGGCCATTTTTTTTTGAAAATTACGAAAACTTAACAAAAAATCTTCATCTACAACCCTACGAGAACGACAAGCGCAACATCGTCACGTCCCCCAATTTCAACGGTCTGGAAGGTCTACCATGTCGTCGTTCACACCTACAACCACACCGGGATCCCAACCACCAACTGAAGAGCGTAACCCACAAGCTCAACGACGTTTATTCACTTCACGTCAACCTCTTGCTACATCTCCAACTCTCGAAGAAGTCTCCATCACGACCAACGCCCTTCTCCAAGACTTACATGCACTCACCGCCACCGTCGCTGAGCTCTCCACCACCCTCGCCTCGCTTAGGCAGTCGGTCCAATAAGTGTCAACCTGCCGGTTAACGCCCATGGAGTCACAACACGCGTCAACGTCAAACATCCCGTATTGGACCGCTATCTCCTCAAAGCGCTCCCTGATCAGCTTCCAGTCCTGGCGATCCACGACCTGGTCGTAGTGGGAGCTACCTACTGCAGTGTTTTCTGGGGACTTGACGGGCTCAGGTGCCTCCTTGGCTGCCTCCGGATGACTCTGGACTTCGGGATGTGGGGACCCGGCGGGCTCAGGTGCTTCTTTAGCTGCCTCCGGATGACTCTGGAGTCTGGACCTCTGCTGCGGCCTGTTCCCTGGCTCGGTCTACCCTGGTCATGACTGCTAGCGATTCGGCGTCCCTCAAGGACTTCTCGCCTACTGCTAGGGTGTCAGCTGCGTCCAGCCAGAGGGTAGGCGTTTCTACCCAAGTGAGCCCGTTCAGATGAGCGAGCTCACCGATGCCTGGTGACGGACTGGTGGGAGGGAAGGATTCGTCCTCGGAATCACTATATTCAAATGTGGCGCCTAGGACAGAGGTGGGATCCTCGTCCTCTTCGGGTCCCTTGCCTTTCGGCTCGGAGTCCCTGGGTCCATCCGTGGCGCGATCCACTATCCCCTTTTCCTTCAAGCCTTCCCTAGCTGACATCTCCTGATAGTCTGGCCGCCGGGACTGCGCATCCAGTACTACCAAGCAGCGTCCTGGCACGTGCTCCATCTGATGGACTCCTACCTCTACCAAGTCCTCGTACCAGCGAGCTTGACGTCGACTGAGCTCCCTAGCTGGGGCGAAGAGCCACTGGAGGGGTTTATGGTCCCCCATGAGCTTAAATGATGTAAAAATCAGATAGTGTCTCCAGGTGACAGTGGTGCAATGGTGGATGGCACAAAGCTCCCGTTCCCCTGCGTGATAGTTTTGCTCTGCGCTGGAGAACTGCCGGCTTTCGAAAGCTAAGGGGTGTAAGCCTCGTCCTTGATCCTGCATGAGTACACCCCCTAGCGCTACTCCACTGGCATCCGTCTACACGAAGAAGGGTCTGGAGCCGTGTGCGGCGCCCTTTTGATCAGGTAGTGCCAAGGCCGGGGAAGAAATCAAAGCAGTTTTCAGCTGTTTAAATGCTGCTTTTTCATTCTCGCCCGGGGTCCATTCCACGCCGGATTTGGTGAGGCGGGTCAGCGGGTACGCGAGGTCTGCGAAGTTCTGTATGTACCTTCGGTAGAAGCCACACATGCCCAGAAACTGTCGCACATGGGTGACAGTCTCTAGGTCTGGCCAATCGCGCACCGATGCGACCTTATCCTGCTGTGGGCGACATCCATCCCGATCCACCACGTGCCCTAGGAACCGGACTGCTCGTTTGCACAGTTTGACTTTTGACTTCTTAAGATAGACGGAATTCTTTCGACACGCTTCTAAGACCTAGCGGAGGTGATCTAGATGTACCTCGTGAGCGCTCTTGCCCGGAACCTCAGCCGAGAAAATCATGATGTCATCTACAAAAACCCTGCAAAAGGGTAGATGCCCGAGATACTGGGTCATCATCCTTTGCCAGGTGCTCGGGGAGTTCGACAATCCCATAGGCATGACCAACCACTCGTACGCTCCAAAGTGCGTAGTCATTGCAGTTTTCTCCACGTCATCCGCTCCCATAGGGATCTGCCAAAACCCCCAAAGGGCATCCATCGTAGAGAAGACGCGGTGGCCCCATGTAGGTCATCTAAGAGTGCACATCCGGGAGAGGGTACTTATCTTTGATCGTGATCTCATTGATCTGTCGGTAGTCAATGACTAGACGCAGCTCCTTGGGGTTACTCGGCTTGGTGGGAACCATCAACACTGGGCAGCCCCACGGGGAGGCTGAGGGTCGTATGTACCCTTTGGCTAAGAGCTCGTCTAGCTGTTGCCGGAGTTGCCGCAACTCCTCCTGCGACAACTTGTATCCTCGCCGATGCAGGGGTTTCCCGTGCCAATCTGGCCTGAGCCGGATGCTGGCCTTGTACTCTCTTGACTGGACCGAGTCCGGCAGCTCTGTGCAAATGACATCGTCAAATTCCTTTTCCAGGTCCCTGAGTTGCTGCCAGACTTCTGGCGACACTGTCTCGTCTATCTCGTCCTCCGGAGGTTCCGGGAGGGCTTGATCCGTGGTACGTGGTGCTGGCAACGGGGTAGTGACTGGCGGGACGACCGGTGCTGGGGTCTTCGACTTCTGCTCCTGAGGACTCGGAACGGTGGGGACCTCTGGCGGCGGCTGCTTAGTGGAGAGACCCCCTCCAGAGCCAGTCTGACTGACCGCTGCGACTTGGTCACGCCAACGCACTCGCTTACGCCTTGCTCGGGGTCGACGCTCCGCTACCAGACCTCGGCCCTGCTGGAGCGCCGCGGCCGCCTGAGCGTGCCAAGTGGGTGGCTTCCCAGCCGCGTGATCCTCTATCGCCTGTCTGCGCACCGCTGGCGGAAGCAACGCGAATGCTCCGTTCGCTTCCTGCTTGCTAGCGAAAACGTGGAGAGGGTCAGGATGATCCCCGGCTTCGTCAGCCGTACTCGCAAATCCTTCCGGCCAAATATCCTCGACTACCGCTCCTACCTTCTGCAAATGACACGTCCTGTCTACGTCACTGTAGCCGGAATCGGAGCTGTCCGAAACCAACCCACCTGGTCCCTCAGACTCACCTGCCTCGTCCGGCACCGTTGCGCTGGGGCGCACGCTGATCTGACTTCACTATCCTCGGATCCAGAGGAGGGCTCTAACGCTAGGCCTGCTTCCTACGACATCGTTGCATGGGGGAGTCCTCGTCGGACCCCCCTTGTCGCAAGCCGACGCGCCAACGCGACCCATCGGGAGCGAGGTACAGTAAAGGCCCACCTATAAGAAAACAGGGCCGTGGGGGTAGCGGCTGGCTTTCTTAAGTTTGCGCCCCCGATTTGTTTGTCAGCGGTGCTTTCTATCATACTTAAGAGTTGCTTAACAGTGGCGGAATATCTACTCCAAAAGTCCAGCGGCTGCTTTCTTAGTGTTTTCTTAAGTTTTGGCGAAAAATCCAGCGGCTGTTTTCTTATAGGTGGAGTTTCTTATAGGTGGGCCTTTACTGTAGACGACAAAAACTTGCTCCTCTTTGGCTCGGAGGGCACGCAAGTCCCGACGAGCCCGACGTTGACTCAAAATGACTCCCTGCACACGCGCCATCGCTATGTCCTTGGGGCGACCGGGGTCCGGGGATCCCCGCGAACAGCCGGTGATGACGACCTCTTCCCTACTGTACCCTTGGTGAACCGGACCGAGCCCCAATTCTTATAATCCAGCGTAACTGGGGAAAGGTTCGCCAGCCAAGGACCTCCCAAGATGACATCCACTTTGAGGTCAAGGGGCATCACCCGAAGCTCAACTTGCTGGCCATACTCTCCTTTTGACGTTTCAGCAAGGAGCTTGGGTCTGATGCAGGAATTGGCATCATCATACGTGGTACCGTCAGCCACTCAAACTCGCATGGCTTGCTCGTGGCGCACCGGCTTGATGCCAGTGAGCTTCTGCAATGTACTCTGACTCCGCAATGATGTTGGTAGATGCTCCCGAATCCACCAACACCTTGACTCGGACGCCCATAATCCAAGCCCAAAACAACAACAACAACAACGTCGGCGTGCGACTGTGCCTGTCAAAACTCCTCGGGCGCGTTCCCATCGAGGACACCGCTGCCAGGGACTCACACCAGCTCGGACTGATATCGCCGTCCTGCATTATGCAGTCAAGACGGGTGACCGACGTTTCCCCTTCCGCGTCGGAGTCAGAGTCCGGGAGGAAGTAAGTGCATGCGTCAGCCAGCAGGCCGATAGCGACTGCTTTCTGAACTGCACTTCGCTCCGGAAAGTCTGGGGGGGGGAACCGCGATCTGAACTGACGCTGCAACCTGTTTAGCTGCTATGCGTTTCCTGACCTGCTCGTCTCGGTGCATCAGTTCGTCCTCCTGATGAAGTTCCCTATTTTCCCTATCCAACTCCTCTTGCGCAAAGGCATGGAAGTCCGCCTGACGTTCTACAGCGGTAGAAGCCAGTTCCCTATCCTCTAGCTCGTATCTGCGTTGTAATCGAGAAGCTCGAAGTACCTTGTCTTCAGGAGACCGGAAAGCCATGGTCTACGTCTCGGACCCAAGGCCTGGCGGGCTCTGCTTCTGGTCAGCCACGGCCGACTGGGCCTCGAGGTTCTCTCTGGTGGTGAGAGTGCCTCCCCCTCGATGGGGTCGGGCTTGGTTACGCGAACGAACCGTCCAGCCTCCCGATCCAAAATGGCTCGGCGTTGGCGGTTGTAGTCACGCGCCTTGACCAAGTGCTTTAGACACTTCTCTAACTCTTATCGATCCAACTGGGACTTACTCGCTGTAGGACCAAAAGGGTTCTTCCTCATTCGTCTTTGCCCTGCTCTCCAGATAGAGTGCAAGGGACTTGACCGGTCGGGACTCTGACTCTTCCAGCTCCAGATACCTTTCTTCTAGTGCCCTAATAGCGGGGCGCAGGCGAGCACCTGGTTTCTGGGCCTTGAAGGCTTTCCTAACCCTGGTGGGCAAACGCTGAGCTCTGAACTTCCAGTGCCCGCGAGCTCTCGCAACGTCCGACCCCTGGTTCTCCAAGTGCTGTCGATAAACTGCCCGTGGTTCAACCGTGTGTGGCTTGACCGGGGTTTATTCCGGGTGTCCACGCCAGTGATCCAGCAGATTAGCTCCCATGGCTCCTCGGGACGCTGAACCGAGGCGGTCGCTGGGGTTCTGGCGGACTTCCAGAAGTTTGCCTGCTCCCTCTGGATGCGTTGCTCGACCTGCTCCCGTTCAGGAGGCTCTGGGTTACCTATGCGGGTGACGGCTAACATGTCCAAATCTCCCTGCTCATACTCTCTGACCTGACTCTGGTTCCTAAGGTGATGTCTAGCACTGTTGCCGAGATGCCTTTTTTTGCACCTTCTCCACCTATCACGCAGCACCTGCATCGCTGTGGACGCCGGTGCGGGGCCCTTTCGTCCCCCTGACCCCGCTGTAACGGGGCTCGCGCCCTTTACTGCGGGGAGGGCGCCCCGGGCTGGGGAGCGTCCTCCGGGACAAAATCCAGTCCAATGGCAGCCAATGCTTCTTCCACCATTGAACCGTCCCCTATTAACACAAGGGTGTCCTCCAGAAGACACTTGGCCCACTCCTTTGGACGCTGCGTCGCTTGCGGACAGTCGCGGGCATAATGGTCCATGCCTTTGCACAGACGGCAACCTTCCTACTCAGGTGACCCGAGGCGTTGCCCCGTGGGCGTCGGAGTGCCGGCGGACGTCGCCATGGCCAACAACTCCTCAGTGACATCCACGTGGGCTAGCAGCTGGATCGAGCGACTCGTTTTATCCTGGCTTTGCCGCAACTCCTGCTCTGCCTCTATGGCCCAGGTCAGGAGTTTATGGCGGTCTTTACGGATTGTCCTGCTCAAAGTTATTAGGACCGAAGAGTTTTGCCTCTCGGCTATAAGGAAAACTCTTCTCCTTACCTCCGGTATCAACCCGGTAAAGAATATGTCCAGCAGCTCCTCCTCTGGTACAGGAGTGGTGAGCTCATGGGCAGCCAGCATACTCACGATGCCATGCGCGAGGTGCACTCCATCCCAGAATTCGCGGACCGTGCGGGACTGCCTATCCTGACTCTGACGTACGCGACACAGGAACGGACCGATTGACGCCATCTCCCCTCTGTCGGGCATTACCAGCCGCGCCAAGGGAACCACTATCACGTCCAGGGTGAGGTTCTTATTGTCCCGGGCCTCCTTCAACACAGAAGAAAGCTCGCGGTACTCGGAACTCAGGGAGCCGAAGCAGTGCCTGGCCACTTCTGATAGCAGGGAGTGGTCTGACAACACCGGCTCCTCACTCCCGCCCACAGGCGTGCCCAAGCGCACCATCTCCATGGCATAGCGTACCGGCTCCAACTCCCGAACTTCCCTGACCTGCCGGACAAACCGAAGGAGCCGACCAAAAACGTGGGACGACCCCTCCACCTCTTCGTGGTACTTGTCCACCGCCTTTTCCATCGCCTTAAGGGCTTCCTTGAGGGCGTGCTGCTCGTCCTTTCGGCTCAAAGAGCGTTCCCGGACGGAGCGAAGGGAGGACTCGGTGCGGAAGGTGTAGTGGCTGTCGCCATCCCCGTCCCCACCCGGATCACCGCCAGGACCGCCCGGGCCTGCTCCTGGCCCTCCAGGACCAACATGCTGGATTCAGTGCACCGTAGGTCATTAATATGTGCATGACTCCGTTTAGCTGTACCGGTACTCGTACAGTACTTGGTGGCAGAAACCTAGGTCACAGATACACTTTATATTCGTTATTCCTTATAATCAGTTTACACTTGTATGAAAAGTATTCAGTGACCACCCGATATACAGTAATCACCCACCTATAAGAAAACCGTAAATTCCAGGTCAGCCAGCTTTTCTCATCAACTTGGGTACCCCCCCCCTGGCCAGCGCCAGCGTCCTATGGAATCTGCTAAGAATAGTGACCGCGATCTTTTAAGCCAGCCAGCATATTCCATAGCCATCCACGTGCCATCCGTACATAGCCAGCCACATTTCTTAAAATTTTCAAAACCTAGAAAATGGACCATGAGAGTCGTGCACAGTTGAAAGAATTAAAGCAGGACTTAGCCTTTCTGGGTGAATGTATAATGTTGTAGTGTCGTATGAACCTAAGCATCATATTGCACTGTGCCTTGATTTTTGCAGAGTTTTATTAAAAAATCTGATAAAAATAGCATTTGCCTACACCATTTTGGTAAAATTTCCAGCCTAGATTTCTTAATATATATGAAGTGTATGAAATGCCCCTTAAGATAGGCAGCCAACACCATATTTCTTATTTCAGGGTGATTCCATAACAAAAAAAGTCCAGCCAGCTTTTCTCATCAACTTGGGTACCCCCCACCCCCCCGAAAGGCTGGCTGGTTCCTTAGCATAGGAGTTCCTTATAACTGAGTGATTACTGTATTACGGTATGATATATCTCACAGGTTATGGGGTATCACCCCGCTTTTCTCACTGCTGACTTTGCCATGATTGGCTAAGCTTTTCCGCTTGGCGGGGCGTTGGGGCCTCGCGAGGTGTTGAATTGGCCACTTTAGAGCGTGCGGTTTGCGCTAAGTTGCGGTGAGATTTCGGATTGGGACTTTCGGCAACTTCTTCGAGTGTCCGCGTTGGATTTTGTTTTTGACTTGGCTTGATCACCCCTGTCGACATCTCCTTGGCCGTCGCGTATTCGACTTCGTTGATTTCGTTCGACCCCATCTTGTCCTTACTCCGCAACTGCATTACCCTCGCTCGCCACCTTACGATTTGCGCCTCGCCTTTTCCCCAACCCCCCTCCTATAGGAATTTATTCTGATGACTTCATCCTCAGTTAGTACACCGGCCGTGGGCGCTAGAATGCGCCTAGATTCTATTTTTGCTAGGAACGTGGGTGCTCGATATAAGAGCACTCCGCAGTCAGCGCATGTTGCACTCGCTGCTGCTGACAGGACACGTGGGAATGCCGTGTTGCAATCATCTTGGGACACTGACGTTGTTAAGCGTGTTGCGAAAGACACCTTAGGTACTAAGGCGTCTTCATTTTCCGGAAGTGAACCTCATCGTCAGCTTCTTTGGGACTCCTTGGTGACTGCCTTGGAGGCGTCTTTTGTCAACAAGGACACCGCCAACGAGGACATCTTTGACCTCGTGGACGTCACCAAAGAGGTTCACCCGATCTTCAACGACATTTTACTTCGTGCGTTGGTCTCTTTGACAACACCCCACTCTCCAGCTCGAAGGTGGGTTGACGCTTCGGCTCGGATTTCTCCGCGCGACGGTAAGCGTGCCCTCCTTGAGATCACCAAGCGGCTGCTGCCGCCTGGGCATCGGCCGCTCCGCCATCACGAGGAGCTCTTAAGCATTTCTTTTGGGTCCTCTGTTGATCCAGAGCCCTTAGTAGCCCAATTTGATGAGTGCCTAAAAGCGATTGCGGCTAGCGGAGCCGGCGCTCTGGACGAGAAGCGGCCAAGAGGCAGCTCCTAGCGGCACTGGACACCGAATTTTACAAGGAGGTGGTCACCCCGCTTCGCCTGGACACTGAGTTGGCGAAGGTGGGCATCGAGGAGATTTACACTCACGTTCTCGAGGTGTGGTGGTGTGCAAACCCTGATGGCCCTCCCACCCGCCACAAGACACCCGCGCCTGTCCAGACGCACACGCCTCTCGGACTGGCTTACGCAGGTGACGAGCAGAATGACATCTCGGACTTCCTCGAGGAGCTCGCTCGTGTCATTGGTGAGGCCACTACCCTACTTACCTCCCTACGTCATGACGAGCGCGATGTCGCACGCGACGCACCGCCGCCACGGAGAGATTTTCCCCGTCGGCATGGGGGCGGTGGTGTGAAGTTTCCACCGTCCAAGTGGCGTGACGAGCGGAACCGTCGGACCGACGGTAAATTTCACGGCCGTTGTCGTCACGTGGGATGGAAGCATCGCTTCGCGGCCTCCCCACTCCCGAATGGCGGGAATTGGCCTCAAACGCATCGGACGCAGGGTGCTAGGAGCATTTCTTTTCACTCCGCATCCTCGGCCTTCGTACAGGAGTGCCCCCTCTGTCCTGGGCACTTTCACGACACGGCACGTTGCCCGGTGGTGTGTGGTTCGTGTGATGTGGGGCTTCGTAATGCTGCCATGGACTTGGACGAGGTGGTTTCGGCCTTCCAGGCCGCCTTCGACGACGAGAACGACGAGGAATTCGCTGACCTGTGCCACCAGCACGACCAGCCACTGGTGCGTGACGACCCTGAGCCCTTCACCTACCCGGTGCGGCACGACGTGGGATTACGTGCCCACTATGCGGGCTTGGGTCGTGGTGCTTCGGACGCCGGCATGGAGGATGTACTTTCCGATGCACGTGGTGTCCTGGACTCCCTACGGTCTGCGGCTACAGCTGCACAGGTCGGTGGTGCTGCCACTGCCAGTGTGCAGCCACCTCTGCATCTTGGCACGTTGTCTGTGCCGCAGGTGGTGTGCGATGCGCCACCACCTGCCAATCACGAGATCGACACTGGGCTATACCCGGTTTTGGCATCGGACCCGGCTTCTATCGAGTCTCCTTTCGAGGAGCCTCTCCATGTCACTTTTATGGACCAGGTAATGCCGACATGCTCTGACCCCTCCCTTAATTTGTGCTCGATTGACTCGGTTCACGAGTCGATTCACCCGGGAGAGCTTTCCATGATCGACGATGACGACGACTCCGACGGTTTTTCTTATTCCGGAGACGGGATTCCCTCGGCCCCACCGGCTACACGGTCACGTGTCGGTGTGGCAACATTGCCGAGAGTCTTCTCTATTGCATCTCTAACCCTACCCGCACTCATGTGTCTTGCATGTGTGTCAGCGGTTCAGGGTTCGGTGGTGCTCGATCGAGACCCTGAATTCACCGCAGCAGTACATCCCACTGGGGTGACTGCCAACAGTCTGTCTGCCTTGTCGTGCACTTTTCTTTTCGGCATTCCTTTTCCTTCTGTGGTTTCGGCAGGCTTGGGTTCAGATTTTCACTTTATTTTCAGGATTTCTAAATTTGTTCTACGAATCTTCTACTGGTTCTGGCTTCTGGTCTTGGCTTCTGGATTATGGTTCTGGCTTCTGGTTCTGGACACTGGTCTCTGGACTCTGGTTCTGGATTATGACGTCTGGACTCTGGTTCTGGTTGAACAACTTTGACACTGACAACTTCTTCAGCTCTGGTGAACTCTGCAGCTTTGTTAACCACTTTGAAAGTGGCTGAGTATCTGCAAAATTGAGCTGTAGGAACTTAGCTTGAAAGAACGACGATCGCTCTTAATTGGAAGATGCGCTTTGAATTGGAAGATTTTTTGAAGGTCATTGTTTTGATGATTTTTACATTATTTTAAACATATCATGCCCAAAAAATAGGGTGGTTATAATTTTGGACGATCGCTCTTAATTGGAAGATGCGCTTTGAATTGGAAGATTTTTTGAAGGTCATTGTTTTGATGTTTTTTACATTATTTTAAACATATCATGCCCAAAAAATAGGGTGGTTATAATTTTGGAAGTTTTTCTCATCGTACGAGGCGGGGTTTTCAGAATTCTTACGATCGCACTAGTCACATCACTAGTGCGATCTGACTTCGCACTAGTCACGCGACTAGTGCGGACTCAAGCGACACACGGCCGTACGGGGCACCCGGCGATGAACCAACGACATTCCGGTCACTCATGATCATTTTGGAAGCATTTCAAACCAAAAACAAAAAAATAACAAATTTGGAAGGAGTGACTTCTTCCAATTCAGAGCGTTCGTCGTTAAAGCAGTATCCTGGCAGCAGTTTTAGAAAGGGACCGCCCTGGCTAAAGCACAGGCCTCCCTCTAGCAGTTTCCAGCTCCTAGCTGTTTGTTGTTTCGGAACAGTTTGATTTGTCTGTGCTCCGCTCTCTGCCACCTGAACAGCACTCCGTACAATTACAGGGTGGTGTGCTGGACTCAGTGCACCGTAGGTCATTATGTGCATGACTCCGTTTAGCTGTACCCGTACTCGTACAGTACTTGGTGGCAGAAACCTAGGTCACAGATACACTTTATATTCCTTATTCCTTATAATCAGTTTACACTTGTATGAAAAGTATTCAGTGACCACCCGATATATTACGGTATAATATACCCGGACCCGGACCTCCCGGACCTCCAGGCCCCTCAGGACCATCACCTCCCGGGCCTCCAGGCCCTCCACGACTATCGACACCGTCCCCTTCGGGCTCCCTCGGGGACTCGTTAGGCTCAGAGTGCTCTGGCCGAGGGACTATCCCCCTCTGTTTCCGGGTGTGTCCGCCGCAACAGCAAGCTGAGGCGGTGACACCACCGGAAAGTCGTCGAAAGCACCGGGCCACACGTCCGCAGAGCAGAACCCACACACCGGCAGGTACACAGTCCTCAAGTGCGCCTCCGCACTTCTCTTAGTACCCACCTGACACGACCACATCTGTACCGGGCTCTCCGTGCCCCCGCACCCACGACAGCGAGCACAATTCTCGTCAACGGACACCAAGGTCGCCGTGAGAGTGTGCACCACCTGGGACCCGAGGACCTTGTCATTATCCGCGACCCTTGCCTTCAGGCACTTCCTGATCTGACTGGTAGGGGGCCCTAACCCAGCGACTTGACCAAGGGAGCGATACCTACGGGCAGCGTCATAAAACAAAAACTGTGCCTCGACCCCCTCCTTGCCATACGCGACCACGTTTTCACGGATGGCAGCGCAGACCTTCACTGGGAGGGAAACAAAGTCCCATGTGTGCGGCGGTTGCACCTGCACGCCCGCGTACGGTCCCTCCAGCGGACTGCGTACGCCCCGGTTCTCGACGTCACAGGTGACGACGGAGGCCGGTTCCACCAGCTCGTGTCCCTCTCGGGAGATGGGTGTTTCCTGAACCGGACCTGCTACTGCCGCTGCGGGCCCTCGAGCGTCTGACTCTGTGGGCCCTAAGGGCGAAGCCTGAACCAAGGTGAGCTTCTGGACTTGCGACTCTATGACTGCCTGCAGCCTTTCCTCTAACTGGGCCTCAGCCGACCTCCGATCTGCTGCCCGCCGCTCGTCAACAGCTATCTGCTGAGCGACACTCTCGCCGACAGCCAACTGCCTGGCAGTCTCCCGAGCTTCTGCAGCTAGCCGATCCGCGGCCCAGCGCTCCTCGACAGCGCGTTGCTCGGAGATCCTGTGCTCCTCGGCAGCCACCCTTCTGGCTGCCTCTCTTGAAGTTGCTGAGACAGCTTCTCCTAGAGAGCTTCGGCGGCTGCCTCCCGAGCTCGAGACTCTCTCTGCAAGGCTTCCTTCAGCTCTTGCAGGTCCTGACTGTTCCTGATCCCGGTAGACCCCGGAGATGACGACGTGTTTGAGCTGTCATCTGAGGAAGCCGGACCAGGGCGCGGGGCCGAGGGTGCTCGACCGGGCTTCCTGCTGCGAGACACTGTGCGACTGTGACCGCTCGGTCTGGACACCTGGTTCCTGATCTTTGGGGGTCCCACGGAATGCTCCTCTTCCGATGAGGACGAGAGGGGGGCAAACCGGTTCGCCCAGCTCCCACCGGAGGCTGCAGAACTCGGAGGTGCCTCACCTGATTTCCTAAGGCCCTTATATGACTTCCGGGTGCTGCCACTAACTGTACTAGGGTACATCACGAGTCAGTACGAGAGACAGGCGTGTCAGAATGACGAGTGACAGAAACGATGACAGTCACCAACCGGAAATGATGACAGTCACCAGCATGACCGAAGGACACAGGTGACTGGCAGAATTGACAAAGGTGACCGACAGAAGTGACTGACTCAAATGTGACATTTGAATATCTGCACCTACAGCAGATCAGACTTGTGCTAGGGTAAGTCACGAGACAGAATGACGGCGTGTCAGAATGACGAGTGACGGGTACTATGACAGTCACCAATGACAGGCATTTATATGACCAGATGACGAGAGGTCTGACAGAAATGACTGACAGAAATGCCTGACCCGAAAGTGAGTTTTGAAGGTTGAGAGAATTGGTGGAAACCATCCCAGAAATGGTGGGAACCATTTCATATTCAAACAGCCACACAGAACTGGAGGGAAACCAGGAGAGCCCCAGTTCTTGCCACATCATCAGATCTATGACCATTCAGTAATTCAGAGCAGAGATCATTATATGACTGGCAGCTGCAGCCCAAATGCCAAATGACAAGACCTGTCATAGGATATGTGAACATGAAGTGACTGAGCACTGTGACTGTCGAATTCGGATGAGATCTGAGGGAATTCGAGTCGACATGTTACTACTTAAAGAGCTGAACAAGCTCTCATGCCGGTTTTTGAATTAGTTACACATTGGCACTGACCTCTGGTGTCTTGTAACTTCAAACAGTGAAAGTTCATCTAAGTATAAAGAAATATCCGACAGAATACAAAGCATTCCGATATCAACCTATGGTCCTAGTACCATCGATTCCCTGTAAGTGTTACTTGCACCCTTGTGAGACTGGTTCAGTCCTCACAACCGAACAACTGGTATCAGCGTGGTCGTGGTTCACGACTTCCGTTAGTATCTGCGTTCCACAACGCGTTGTACAAACACAATTTTAGCCTGAATCTTCCGCCTTTGGGCGAAGGTGTCGTGCCTCAACCAAAGCACGACCTGTTCCTCTGAGAACACACTATATCTGCATATCGTACCGACCTGTGCCGCATAATTACGACTGTGCAGTTTGCCGCTGGGCCAACTTTCCTTCTCTGAGCGACCTTTCCGCAGGATTCTTCGCGCGATTGGAATTTTGCCCTGAAACGAAATCGTGCCTCAACCAAAGCACGACTTGTTCTCATAAGAACGCTACGTATCTGTTAATTATCTCGACTTGTTCCCGCATAATGATGACGACTGCGCGCCTTCAGAAATTGTCTCGTACCAGCGTGTGAATTTCTCCAGCGACCTTTCCGCAAGCCGGTGGAATTTCAGTTTAAATCGGCGAATTCTCGCTGGGCAAGTCTTGACAATTCTTGACACGACAGACACCGTACGACAGTACTTGAACTACAAGCTCAGCACCGTATTTTGGTGCCCTTCCCCTCGTGCGGTGATCTTCCTGCGCAATTTGCCCCCTAGTGGCGACATCGTACGGAAATTAACGACTACCGACGCCTCCTCCTTGCTGCCGTTTCCGTGCGCAAGGCTGAGAGCGTGATCGACAGCAGCTGCGTTTTGTTACGGAAGAAATCTTCTTTTCAGGACAACCTTTCCGCAGGATTTATTTTTGCCGGCGGTTTGTACCGGTAATTAAACATATTTTAGCCGAAATTATCGCCAAAACGCGTCTGCCGTACCGTAATGATGATGAATGACTACGGAGCACAACAGCCCGTCACTGGTGCGAGCGTATCTCCGCGACCAGTGACGTCTTTCGGGCCAGCAGTGTCGGAATTGGGCGCCCACTTTGGGGTCCCGCCGTCTGCCGTACAACACACAGCTGGCTTTCCGCCGTTTCCGTACGACTACAGCGGACAATTTGCTGCGTACCCTCCGGGTGCTGCTTTCGACGCCGGGTTAATGATGACACCGCAGCAGCAGAATTTTCAACAACAGCAATTTGTGAGCCAGCCGCAATTGCACCCGCAGACGCCGCAACAACAGATTTTTCCACAGCAGCAATTTGTGAGCCAGTCGCAATTGCAACCGCAAACGTCGCAGCAGCTGGAGTTTCAGCAATTCGTGCACCGGCAGCAACTGGAACTGCAACGACAATTGCTTTGGCAGCAACAGCAACCGCGCCAGCACCAACTGCAGCCGAGATCGCTATGGCAAACGCAGGTGCCGGTTGCTTCCGTTGCAGTGAGACCCGTGTCACCGGTTCCCTTCGGTGCCTTCACACCTGAACCGGTGCAGCCTTCCTCTACACCTGCTTTCCTTGCTGCTTCTGGACAGGCACCCTTGCACCCGGGCCCTGTCAACCCTGCAGGATCTACCAGCCCTGAGGGGGGGGGAGGAGAACCAACGCCAGTAGGACCCTTGCCACTGGCTTCACAGCTCAGCGCTGGTTCCTGCACAGTATCTTCTGCAGTGTTCTTTACTGACGTTACGCAGGGCGGTGCTCCTGACCCAGCGATTTTGTCTGCGTTATCGACTTCGGGACCTGCGCCTGCCACTTCTTGCCCAAAGATGGGGGATTGGGTCCCCATGGCAACAGGGGCCGCCGGAGGCCCTGGCCAAATTTCTGCGACGTCAGTAACAGAGGCCAGCGATGCGGTGTCTTGCCCGACGATGGGGGATCGGGTCCCCATGGCAACAGGGGCCGCCGGAGGCCCTGGCCAATTTTCTGCGACATCAGCAACAGAGGCCAGCGCAGCGGTGTCTTGCCCGACGATGGGGAATCGGGTCCCCATGGCAACAGGGGCCGCCGGAGGCCCTGGCCAATTTTCTGCGACGTCAGTAACAGAGGCCAGCGCAGCGGTGTCTTGCCCGACGATGGGGGATCGGGTCCCCATGGCAACAGGGGCCGCCGGAGGCCCTGGCCAATTTTCTGCGACGTCAGTGACAGGTGGCCACTACCCGGTCTTGGGTACATCACGATGTACCCAAGCCACTCTTTGTTCCGCACGCCATGGCGAGCTCGAAACATTTCAAGTGTCCATATGGCCGATATAGGTTGTCAATAACACACCAATCTTGGGTATGAACCATATATATGTTTGGCGGTATTCATGTCATAGACATGGGTTTTTGGGGGCGGTTGCCTAGGTGATTTTCCAGGAAAGACGAAATTCTCAAGTTCTAAATTCTTGGGTACATCGCTTGGGTACATCGATTTGTATGCATGGTTATGCACATGAAAATTGCATATTTTGTCGATGTTTCATTAGGGCATTAACATAGACCCTTCAAAGCACTTATTTTATCATGGGTCGGTCCCATACCTCACAAGTTATCATACTTCATCATCAAGACTTCTCATCATAAAACAATGTCAGATTTTAGATTTCGCCTAAAAAAATGCTCGCGGACATGTGTGATGACTCCCACCCATCGATCTATTGAACGAAGGCATATTTACATGTGCAATGCATGTTATCGCAAATACGATTGCCAAAGAATGAGCTGACAAATATTTTTTGTCATAATAATCAATATCACAGGTCACCTTCAACCGCTCGCGTCGACTCGTCCCCATACCCGATAAGGTACCTCGTGCCGTGCGGCAAGTAAGCAGTTAACCTTCAAGATCTAGGGTACGCCGAACATGACGAGAATAAATTATTGTTATAAGATATTGTGGTGTAACAAACCTTAAAAAGTATTCCACTTTGTGAAGAATCCCCCCCCCTAAGATATGCGAGACTGTGAAAAAGGCGAGTCGCAACAAACCGTGGTAAAAAAAACAATTAGAAAAATGTTTTTGGGAGCCAAGTTGCGATTTGCATGGGTTTGAATGCACCCGACATGATATATATCCTACCAGGATGCTTGTGACGGCATATTCCCGTGTTCATGATGATGTTGGCTAGCTATATTGATGATTCGTAACGACAAACCGTTAAATTTATGCCCCCATACCATCGATTTAGCTTGGGTACATCCCTATGTACCCAGACCCTCTTGGGTACATCCCCATGTACCACCGGGTAGTGGACACAGGGGCCAGCGCAGCAGTGTCTTGCCCGACGATGGGGGATCGGGTCCCCATGGCAACAGGGGCCGCCGGAGGCCCTGGCCAAAATTCTGCGACACCAGCGACAGGGGCCAGCGTAGCGGTAGCAACGCCAGGGGGGGTCCAGCAGCAGCCAGCAGCAGCAGCAGCTAGCGAGGGACGCGCAGAACGAACCAGGAGGTTATCATCGGAGCGCACAGAGCTGCTGATTCAGCGCAGTAGAGCCATCGCAGGTGCTGCCTCAGCTGCCCGAGCAAGCGCCGCCCCAGCCGCTCACGCAGGTGCGGTCCCAGCGGCCCACGCAGGCGCTACCCCAGCAGTCCACGCAGGCGCTACCCCGACTACGCACGCAGGCGCGGTCCCAGCGACCCACGCAGGCGCTGCCCCAGCGGCTCACGCAAGCGTCGCCCCAGCTGCTCACGTAGGCGTTGCCCCAGCAGCCCACGCAGGCGCTACCCCGACTGCGCACGCAGGCGCGGTCCCAGCGGCCCACGCAGGCGCTGCCCCAGCGGCTCACGCGAGCGTCGCCCCAGCCGCTCACGCAAGCGCTGCTCCAGCAACCTTGGCAAGTGCTGCCCCGGTAGTCCATGTGGGTGTCGTTCCAGCGGTTCACACGAGCGCTGCTCAGCTCAGCTACGCTGATGTGTTTCCCCAGCTGCCAGCACCCGGTAACCCTCCAGCACCGATGCCAGCGTCAGGTGACCTAGTCAGTCCAGGCTTAGTGACTGCATTGGAGGCTCATGGGTCGCAACTGCAAGCAGGAGTACGTTCGGTCAGACAGCTGAGAGAGACACACGGGTTACAGCCTGCGGACTTGCCAGTTCACAACCCGGACCCAGCCGCAGCCCTGGCAGCCCAGTGCACACGCAATGCGACCGCTGCCCTGGCTGACCAGCAACGCGCACTACGTGTGGCCGCTGCCCCAGAAGCGATCGGTGATGATCGACATGTTGATGCATTCACTGATAATCATGCTGATCCACCACCTCCAGAGCCGCCTCCGGTTTCAGATATAATGTGTCGTGGTGAATCGTTGCCGGCTGCACAGTATATATCGTCATTGCATCCGTATCATGATACCACCTTGGATATTGACGATTCAGCATCAGCTTTGTGTTATCCCGACCCGGATGATTCAGCCGATAACGTCGCAGTTGGTTGCACTTCTGATCATGGTGATGTCCCCGGAATTTTGTCTCCTTCAGTCGCATCTGTGTGCGCTATATCCGAAGTGCATACACTCGCAGAATCGTCACCAACTTCTCATCCAGAATGTTCAGCAACCGCAGGACTACAAACTCCGTCTTCAGCATGTATTACAATATCGTCATCAATGCGCGAGCTTGCCCATGGCGATGTTGCCTTGCATAGAGATGGTGCAACTGATGGTAATCATCACATAACCGACGGTGCAGATGGTTATTGCACAACCGAATATTGCGCAGCTGCTGCCCCAGCATCAGCATCATATGCTCTTCGTGTTTCTGACTTTTCGGTGCGATCGCAATCCTTGATCGCAAAGTCCAAACGGCTTCTTGCAATGTCTCAGCGGTTGCGGCAGCGGCGGGCTCGCGTTCATTTTGGGCAGCAGCAATTAATCGTCGGCAGTGATGAAATCGGGCATATATCGTCATCACATCTTGGTCATGATTCCACTACGGATATTGACCAAGTCGAATCATCACCACTATCACCGACATGCACCGAATTATTGGCATTATTTGAATGTGCCAAACTATCATCACACGATCTACCTATATGTGATATTAGCAATACGCCTGTCGGGCATATATCGTCATCACATCTTGGTCATGATACCACTGCAGATATTGACCAAGTCGAATCATCAGCCGACGGTATTATATATACGTGTACACAATCATCATCAGCCGTGCATGCTACTTCGCCTTCAGTATCGGCGTTGATATATCACCGGCGGCAGCAACTGGATGATGATAATCTTGGAACGTCGTCGGCTGTCAAGCATACATCAGCATTGGCTTATTGTGATGATTCTGGAATTGGGATAGGTGTGGCAACACGCAGTGCAACCGCTGCCCCGGTAGCCCATCACGCACTATATGCAGCCGCTGCCCCGGTAACCCATGGCGCATGCAGTGCGGTCGCTGCCCCGGTAGCACATGGCGCATGCAATGCGGCCGCTGCCCCGGTAGCTCGCACAGACCTCGCTGCTCCTGCATCTCGTGCGGACCTCACAGCGCATGGCGCATACAGTGCGGCCGCTGACCCCGCAGCCCTTGGCGCATGCAATGCGACCGCTGCCCTGGCTGACCAGCACACGCGCAGTGCGGCCGCTGCCCCGGCAGCCCAACGCGTACCACGTGCGGCTGCTGCCCCGGCAGCCCAGCACGCACTACGTGCGGCCGCTGCCCCGGTAGCCCAATGCACACGCAGTGCGGCCGCAGCCTCAGCAGCCCAACACACACGCAACGCAGCCGCAGCCCTGGCAGCCCAGTGCACACGCAATGCGACCGCTGCCCTGGCTGACCAGCATACGCGCAGTGTGGCCGCTGCCCCGGCAGCCCAACGCGTACCACGTGCGGCTGCTGCCCCGGCAGCCCAGCACGCACTACGTGCGGCCGCTGCCCCGGCAGCCCGGCGCGCACTACGTGCGGCCGCTGCCCCGGCTGCCCAACGCGCACTACGTGTGGCCGCTGCCCCGGCTGCCCAACGCGCACTACGTGTGGCCGCTGCCCCGGCTGCCCAACGCGCACTATGTGCGACTGCTGCCCCGGCAGCCCAACGCGCACTACGTGCGGCCGCAGCCCCGGCAGTGGCTGCCCCGGCAGCCCAACTACGCGCACTACGTGCGGCAGCTCTAGCGCAGGCGGGCAGTTGCTGCGAGCGGGCGGGGCGCGCACCATGTGCGGCAGCACTAGCGCAGGCGGGTAGTTGCGGCGAGCGGGCGGGGCGCGCGCTATGTGCGGCAGCACCAGCGCAGGCGGGCAATTGCTGCGAGCTGGCTGGAGGTGCACTATGTGCGGCAGCACTAGCGCAGGCGGGTAGGTGCGGCGAGCGGGCGGGGCGCGCACCATGTGCGGCAGCACCAGCGCAGGTGGGCGGCAGTTGCTGCGAGCGGGCAGGGAGCGCGCTATGTGCGGCAGCACCAGCGCAGGCGGGCAATTGCTGCGAGATGGTGGGGAGCGTACTACGTGCAGCAGTATCGGCGCGGGCAGACAGCTGTTGTGAGCTGGCAGGGTGCACACTATGTGCCACAATACCGGAGCAGGCGGACAGCTGTTGCAAGCTGGCGGAGTGTGCACGAGTGGCGCAAGGTAACAACGAGCTGGTGGAGTACGCATGCACGGCGTGCGAACCGGTAGACCTGGTTGGGTGCGCATGCGCGAAGCACAGCAGGTGCAAGGACCTTCGACTCCAGGTTCAACTCTTATGGCAGCAAGATCGTGACCATCAGATCCGAGAAGCCGAACGAGCTGAGCGTCAGAAGCAACAGCCTGTTCCGGCTCGGATAACAATAGCTGCTGCGACTAAGTTGCGTACTGCTGAGGCTGCCCGCGGAATTGCTGCCCCAGCAACCCAACAGGTCAGTGCTGACTCAGCAGCCTGCAAAAGGGGGGGGGAATGGGCAGCAGGTAATAGCGAGTTCAACGGCACGGACCTGCAACAGCCGACGCAAGCGCTGCCCCTGCTGCCCAGCGAGGTGCCTAATGGCTGCAGGGCTCATAGCTGCATGACCGAGGTACAACCCCCGCAGCTCGGCGAGGTGCGCCAAAGCTGCACGAGTGATAGCTGCAGAGTTGAGGTGCAGCCCCGGCAGGCGCTGCCCCCACAGTCGACGCAGCCGCTGCCCCCGCTGCCGACGCTGCCGACGCAGCCGACGCAGCCGCTGCCGACGCAGCTAGCACCGGCGTTGCCCCACGAGCGGCCCCGGCAGGCGCTGCTCCCGCGGTCGACGCAGCCGCTGCCCCCGCTGCCGACGCTGCCGATGCAGGCGCTACCTCAGCAGCTAGCACCGGCGCTGCCCTACGAGCGGCCCACGCTGGCGCTGACCCCGCTGCCGATGCAAGCGCTGCCCCCGCTGCCGACGCAGGCGCTGCCTCAGCAGCTAGCATCCGTGCTGCCCCAGCTGCAGCAGCCCACAGCAGCAAGCTGCCTCAGCAGCAGCACAGAGCCCCAGCCATCACCGGAGCTGCCACAGCAGCCCACTTCGGAGCTGACCCAGCAGCCAGCGCAGGTGCTGCCCCGTCAGTCCACACCGGTGCTGCCCCACGAGCAGCCCACGCCGGCGCTGTCGCACAAGCAGCCCACTCCGGAGCTGTCTCAGCAGTCTTGCGCAGCATCCATCGGCTGTCCGCCTGATGATCCAACAGCATCACGTATTTCTGCTCCGGATATTGCGGCGCCACCCAGAGGGGTGCTACTGTCCGCAACTTCATCCGAGTTGTCGGCTATGGAAGACGATGCTTTCTGGGCTGCAGTGGATGCGATTCTTGAGGAATCGCCGGACTCACAGGAGGAGGATGACGATGATGTGTTCTGGGATCGCGTTGATGAGAACATCGCTTGCGCGGCGGCGGCGTCCGTAGCATTACCTCTGGGAGGGCCTTCCGCTGTTGCTAACATGCATGGTGTGCATGTCCGAATGGTGCAAAGCGACCCGAGGCCGACGCAACCGCTGCCCCCGCGGTCGACGCAGCCGACGCAGGCGCTGCCTCAGCAGCTAGCACCGGCGCTGCCCCACGAGCGGCCCCGGCAGGAGCTGCTCCCGCGGTCGACGCAGCCGCTGCCCCACGAGCGGCCCCGACAGGCGCTGCTCCCGCGGTCGACGCAGCCGACGCAGGCGCTGCCTCAGCAGCTAGCACCGGCGCTACCCCACGAGCAGCCCACACCGGAGCTGCCCCATGAGCGGCCCACGCCGGTGCTGCCACAGCGGCCCACTTCGGAGCTGACCCAGCGGCCCACGCAGGTGCTGCCCCGTCAGCCCACACCGGAGCTGCTCCATGGGCAGCCCATGCCGGTGCTGGCACAGCGGCCCGCTTCGGAGCTGGCCCAGCGGCCCACGCAGGTGCTGCCCCGTCGGCCCGCACCGGAGCTGCTCCATGGGCAGCCCACGCATGCGCTGCCTTCGCTGCCAATGCAGGCGCTGCCCCCGCTGCCGACGCAGGCGCTGCCTCAGCAGTTAGCACCTGCACTGCCCCAGCGGCGGCGCGGAGCTGCAGCTGCCCACAGTAGTGAGCGGCCCCAACAGCAGCACGGAGCTGCAGCTGCCCACGGTAGTGAGCTGCCCCGGCGGCGGCGCGGAGCTGCAGCTGACCACGGCAGCGAGCTGGCCCAGCAGCAGCGCGGAACTGAGGCCGCCCACGGCAGCGAGCTGCCCCAGCAGCAGCACGGAGCTGCAGCTGCCACCGGCATTGAACCGCCCCAACAGCAACACGGAGCTGCAGCTGCCACCGGCATTAAGCCGCCCCAACAACGGCGCGGAGCTGCAGCTGCCACCGGCAGCAAGCTGCCCCAGCGGCGGTGCGGACCTGCAGCTGACCACGGCAGCGAGCTGGCCCAGCAGCAGCGCGGAACTGAGGCCGCCCACGACAGCGAGCTGCCTCAGCAGCAGCACGGAGCTGCAGCTGCCACCGGCATTGAGCCGCCCCAGCAGCGGCGCGGAGCTGCAGCTGCCACCGGCAGCAAGCTATCCCAGCGGCGGCGCGGAGCTGCAGCTGACCACGGTAGTGAGCGGCCCCAGCAGCAACGCGGAACTGCAGCTGTCCACGGCAGCGAGCTGCCCCAGCAGCCAATGCCCGTGCTGCCACAGCAGCCATCACTGGAGCTGCCCCAGCAGCAGCACGGAGCTGCAGCTGTCCGCGGCAGCGAGCTGCCCCAGCAGCGGCACGGAGCTGCAGCTGCCACCGGCATTCAGCTGTCCAAGCAGCCGTGTGGAGATGTGGCCGCCCACGGCAGCGAGCTGCCCCAGTGGCAGCGCGGAGCTGCAGCTGACCACGGCAGCGAATTGCCCCAGCAGCGGCACGGAGCTGCAGCCGCCACCGGCATTGAGCCGCCCCAGCAGCGGCGCGGAGCTGCAGCTGTCACCGGCATTCAGCTGCCCCAGCAGCGGCGCGGAGCTGCAGCTGCCCACGGTAGTGAGCTGCCCCAGCGGCGGCGCGGAGCTGCAGCTGTCCACGGCAGCGAGCTGCCCCAGCAGCCCACGCCGGTGCTGCCACATCAGTCCACTTCGGAGCTGACCCAGCAGCCCACGCAGGTGCTGCCCCGTCAGCCCACACCGGCGCTGCCCCATGAGCAGCCCACGCATGCGCTGCCTTCGCTGCCGAGGCAGGCGCTGCCCCCTCTGCCGACGCAGGCGCTTCCTCAGCAGCCTTACGCACCCATCGGCTGGCCGCCCGAGGATCAGCGTCCGCAGACTGGCACAATGCCTATGTCTAGAGGCTGTACATCTGAGGCTCAGCCCCGGCAGCCAGGCATGGCCAAGAAGCAGCCCCTGCAGACCGGCGAGGTGTCCCATGGATGCATGGCTGAAGGCTGCATGGCCAAGACGCAGTCCCCACAACCCGGCGAGGTGCCCCATGGCAGCATGGCTGATGGTTGCAGAGTTGAGGTGCAGCCCCGGCAGCCAGGCATGGCCAAGAAGCAGCCCCTGCAGACCGGCGAGGTGTCCCATGGCTGCATGGCTGAAGGTTGCATGGCCAAGGCGCTGCCCTTGCAGCTCGGCGAGGTGCCCCATGACTGCATGGCTGATGGCTGCAGAGTTGAGGTACAGCCCCGGCAGCCAGGCATGACCAAGAAGCAGTCCCTGCAGACCGGCGAGGGGTCCCATGTCTGCATGGCTGAAGGCTGCATGGCCAAGGCGCTGCCCTTGCAGCCCAGCGAGGTGCCCCATGGCTGCATGGCTGATGGCTGCAGAGTTGAGGTGCAGCCCCGGCAGCCTGGCAAGGTGCCCCCTGGCTGCATGGCTGCAGGCTGCATGGCCAAGGTGTTGCCCCCGCTGGCGACGCAAGCGCTGTCCCCGTGGCCGACGCAGGTGCTGCCCCCGCTGCCGATGCAGGCGCTGCCCTCGCTGCCGATGCAGGCGCAGCCCACACCGGAGTTGCCGCACGAGCAGCCCACGCCGGAGCTGTTGCACGAGCAGCCCACGCTTGCGCTGCCCCATGAGCAGCCCACACCGGGGCTGCCCCACGAGCAGCTCACACCGGCATTACCGCACGAGCAGCTCACACCGGCGCTGCCCCACGAGCAGCCCACGCAGGCGCTGCCCTCGCTGCCAAGGCAGGCGCTGCCCCCACTGCCGACGCAGGCGCTGCCTCAGCAGCTAGCACCCGCGCTGCCACAGCTGCAGCTGTCCACAGCAGTGAGGTGTCCCAGTAGCGGTGCGGAGCTGCAGCTGCCCACGGGAGATAGCTGCCCCAGCATCAGCACGGAGCTGCAACTGTCCACGGCAGTGAGCTGCCCTAGCAGCGGCGCGGAGCTGCAGCTGTCCACGGCAGCGAGCTGCCCTAGCAGCAGCGCGGAGCTTTTGTTGCAGATGCCTACGGCAGCAAGCTGCCCCATCAGCGGCACAGAGTTGCAGCTGCCCACGGCAGAGAGCTGCCTCAGCAGCAGCACGGAGCTGCAGCTGCCCATGGCAGCGAGCTGCCCCAGCAGCGGCGTGGAGCTCTTGTTGCAGCTGCCCACGGCAGTGAGCTGTCCTATCAGCAGCGCGGTCCTGCGGCCGCCCACGACAGAGAGCCTTGTTGACTCAGTAACTTATTATGGCCCTGCAGCCCCAGCAGCCTGCGGTGATACTGTCTTAGCTGCCCACGGCCTTGCTTACTCAACAGCTCACAGCCTTGCAGCCCCAGTAGAAGCCTGCAGCGGTGTCATCTTAGCTGCCCATGGCCGTGCTGACCCAGCAGTTCACAGTCTTGCAGCCTCAACTGCCTACGCCGGTGCTGTTTCAACTGCTCACGGCCTTGCTGCCCTAGCAGCCCAACACAGTCTTGCTGCATCAGCAGCCTGCAACAAAGGTGTTGCCTCATCAACTGCCCACAGCCATACTGCCCCAGCAGACTGCAGCAGCACGGCCCCGGCGGCCCACAGCCTCAGTGCTCCCGCGACTTGCGGACTATCGCAAGGGAGTACGCCGGAGGCGCTTGACTGCTGTGCGATGGATGCGGCTTTTGGGTGGACGTATGAGGACTTCCTCTACCCAAATGGCAAATGGTACCCGATGGAACCGGAGCCAATTTTGATGCGGCCGCCCACGACAGCAAGCTGCCCCGGCAGCAGTGCTGAGCTGCGGCCGCCCTCGGCAGCGAACTGCCCCAGCAGCGGCGCTGAGCTGCGGCCGCCCACGGCAGCGAGCTGCCCCAGCAGCGGCGCTGAGCCGCGGCCGTCCACGGCAGCGAGCTGCCCCACTAGCGGCGCTGAGCTGCGGCCGCCCACGGTAGCGAGCTGCCCCAGCATCGGTGCTCCGCAGACAGCTCAGCACGAGCAGCCCGACGCAATGGTTGATGGTTCAGCAACTCAGGACGCAGGTGCAAGCGATGCTCCGCAGGCAGCCCAGCACATGCACCCCAGCGCGATGGCTGATGCCTCAGCAGCCCACGACGCAGGCGCGAGTGCTACTCTGCAAACAGTCCAGCACGTGCAGCCCGACGCGAAGACTGGTGGCCCAGCAGCAGCCCTCAGCGCAAGTTCTTTGCTTCAACGGCCCACAACGCAAAGGACTCGCCAACTCTGCATCGACGAGCTATTTTCACCTCTGGAGATGCATCAACGAGTCCCTGCAGATGTTTCATGCTGCCTGCTATGTGCCGCAACCGTGCCGCTGTGGCAAAACTGTGTCTCCGCTCTTCTTCCATGTAGGTGCTGGACAGGACGGGGCATATGCCATTGGCATTGTATCCTTGCGTGGTTGGATCTTGCCGGCACGTGTCCCCTTTGTAGACGACCAGCGCATTTCCGCCAGACTCGTGTTTCTGATTGGTTGGTGACCACGACTTGGTCACTGGAGGACTTCTGAGAATACTACCTGTATGCGACGGAGCCGCAAGATACCGAGGCCTGCTAGCTTAGGGGCGCAGAGATTGCAGAAGACCTGCAAGCTGGGGAATTACCATCGTACCAATCTGTCTGAGCGTTGGCAGCGTGAGGCGGTGAGGGCCTTTGGAAAACCTAGCAAGCAGAAGGGGACCCAGACCCGAGGACTGGGGGGCACGGAACCCAAGAACCGAGAGCTTAGTAGCTCGACTCTTGTCACAAGTGCATGCTCAAACCTCAGACAATGTATATACGGGCCGGACAGCCTAGCGAGGACGTAGGCGCGCCTAAAAGGGGGGGAGAGTTGTACTAGGGTACATCACGAGTCAGTACGAGAGACAGGCGTGTCAGAATGACGAGTGACAGAAACGATGACAGTCACCAACCGGAAATGATGACAGTCACCAGCATGACCGAATGACACAGGTGACTGGCAGAATTGACAAAGGTGACCGACAGAAGTGACTGACTCAAATGTGACATTTGAATATCTGCACCTACAGCAGATCAGACTTGTGCTAGGGTAAGTCACGAGACAGAATGACGGCGTGTCAGAATGACGAGTGACGGGTACTATGACAGTCACCAATGACAGGCATTTATATGACCAGATGACGAGAGGTCTGACAGAAATGACTGACAGAAATGCCTGACCCGAAAGTGAGTTTTGAAGGTTGAGAGAATTGGTGGAAACCATCCCAGAAATGGTGGGAACCATTTCATATTCAAACAGCCACACAGAACTGGAGGGAAACCAGGAGAGCCCCAGTTCTTGCCACATCATCAGATCTATGACCATTCAGTAATTCAGAGCAGAGATCATTGTATGACTGGCAGCTGCAGCCCAAATGCCAAATGACAAGACCTGTCATAGGATATGTGAACATGAAGTGACTGAGCACTGTGACTGTCGAATTCGGATGAGATCTGAGGGAATTCGAGTCGACATGTTACTACTTAAAGAGCTGAACAAGCTCTCATGCTAGTTTTTGAATTAGTTACACATTGGCACTGACCTCTGGTGTCTTGTAACTTCAAACAGTGAAAGTTCATCTAAGTATAAAGAAATATCCGACAGAATACAAAGCATTCCGATATCAACCTATGGTCCTAGTACCATATTCCCTGTAAGTGTTACTTGCACCCTTGTGAGACTGGTTCAGTCCTCACAACCGAACACTAACCCTGACGGCAGTCACGACCGCTCTCATTACCTCCTGGAGGCTCATTCCTCGTCTCACTATCTCCCCTGGTCTGCGGACGTTGATGGCAAAGGCGGAGAACTTACACCTCTCCAGGGAGTTGTGAGGGTCCTCGCGCATTTGCTGCATCAATTCCTCGGACTCGGAGACTGACTTCTGATGGACCTCCAGACGATATCGATGTGCCTTCGGTGGAAAGCCCATGGTCATCGAACTGGAACCACATCACTCCTGACAGTGGGTGGTCTTTCCCTAGGCGTTTCAGGCCTCGACGGATGTCCTGCCACCAAGACTCCTGATCGGAATCCGAAAGGGAGCTGACGTCAGGGGAGGCTTCCGCCTTCCTTACTGGAAGGCGGGCACTCGTTCCCTGGGACGAGTCCGAGCTGCCTGGGGTCGTCCTGGGGAGTCGACGCCACTCACGGAGACACCTCCCGACCATCTGGGTCATCCGGTGTCTCCGGGCCCCAACCCACCAGGTGCTCCTCTCCCTGGCGAGCGTCGCTTGCTGGTGCCACGCCATGAAGGCGGCCCTAGCTCGACGTCGACTATCCCTGACACACAGACTCTGCGATTGGACGACTTGCTGGCGCCACGCCATGAAGGCGGACTCAGCCCGACGTCGACTGCCTCTGACGAACAGACCCTGAAGTTGGGCGACTTGTTGGGTGACAACCTTCCACGTCTGGAATGCCAGGTGCCGGAGTTCGCGCTGATGCGCCGACCGGTCCGCCCTGGCCTTCCATGTGACCCACGCAAGTCGCGCGGTTGCGCGCTGACGAGCTAACAAGGAGACCCTGGCGCGTCGTTGCGCCGAGTCCTGCGCCCAGGTGCTCCAATGGCCGAGGGCCAATGCGAGCGCGGACCGACGTCGCTCCCCTTGGGGCAGCTCAACCCCCCCCCGGTCCCTACTGACTTTGTACCTCGTGGGGGCTGTGAACAAGGCTACAATTCAAGCAATTGCAATATCTTTATGGCAGGAAAGATTGACCAGTAAATTAACAGGTTGAGCAACAGCTCCTCCAAATAGTTACTTCAAGTTAGAACAGCCTCCAAATGGGCAGAATTCAAGTCTTATACTTTCAAGGCGCGCAGTTCATATCTCTAATCGATCTGTCCCATGTCGGCTAGCATATCATCATCTGCCACCTATACAATTCCTAATCAGAGAATCTGCATTTGGACAATCCTAATCAAGACAGTTGATTTCATTGCCCCTTGCTGGTCTTTGCCTTCTTTCTACGAGGAGCCACGTCAAGTACTTCTTCGTCATCACTGTCACTGCTTAAGGTGTATTTCAAATGAGATATGTACTCAGCAGTCCACCAGGCAGGATATTTCCTGGGTTGCCTCTTCGTCTCTTCGGACACCCCAGCTGGTTCCTTCGATGGTACTTGAACAGTCTCCACCACAGAGGCTGGGGTATCCTCAGATATGGCCTCAGACTTCTGCTCGGTGATAGGCTGATCCTCTGGCTGAACGGGTGAGGTCGAGGAAGTGCCCTTTGGCACCCAGATAAGTTCACCCTGATCATCCATGATCAACTGCAGTCCCAGTCTCTTCAACTTTCGAGCTTCAGCTTGTTCTTCAGCATCGTCAGCTACCAAGTCATCGAACTCGCTGACGTCATCCTCGGTGTCATCATATTCAGGCGAGGCAGGATCCCATTTCGGACTGGCAGTATCCATGTCATGCTTACTGTCTGTGACACCCGCGTCATCCTTGTCATCCGAATCGAGTAGCTTCTCCTTACTGTCTATGACACCCGCGTCATCAGGGTCATCCGAATCTGGTAGCTTCTCCTTGCTCCAGGTCACAGCGCCTGTACCCGAATCGTCACTGTTCGTAGGCGTCGATTGTACAGCCTTACGCCTCGTGTATGGAATTCCACGATAGTCATCATCGTCACGTTTCACACTCGTCAGATTGTACCCAACGCTGAGCGGTAATGAGAATGGCGCTACTGGCGCCTTCAACTGAGTGGCGTCTTCCAGAAACCAGCCGCCGCCCCTATTACGCTCCCAGCGGCGTAGCGCACCAGAAGGGTGGACGATAATATGCTGCCAGCTATAATCAAGTCCAGGCTTTCGCTCCCCATAGTACGAAGTCAATGGCTCGGGAGTCCCCTTCCGAGCCCATTGCCATCTCACTGCCCCAGTACGCATAAATACAATATGCCAATCGAATGGCTTGGCCGGGCTATTGTTCCCTGGCACAACTCCTCCCCTCTTAGCTTGTTAGTACAAAGAGATGATAACTCAGAGTCATTTGTACAGCAGCTAAGATCCAGACACAGATCAGCCATGCGTATGGATGCGTGATATGCTTTTCTGATCGAACAGGTGCTCGAAGAGTTGACGAAGCAATCCAGCGGGCAGAGGGTATACAGCAGTGGAGACTCCCGCTCCTTGTTGCCCTGGATGAGGTCCCAGTTGAGCAGTTTCCGGATGTGATCCCAGAGTCTGTTGGTGAAGACAAGGAGTATCCATCGTACAGTACCGTAGATCCACTGGAGGAGGCGACTGCGTCCAGATGCAAGTAGGCTTGCGGTAGCCAGTGCCATACATACAGTAAGAGCAATACAACGGGGTAGGTAACCGGCGAACTACGGGTCGAAATCGCAGCGCAAAGGGAAACCTGCCCATCGGATTTTCCATAAACCAATGCTTGGGTTTGAGAAAGTCAAAAATTTGGAGCGTTCGGCGTACACAGGCATCAGCCTGTCGCAGTTGGCGCACCCCAGTGGTCTTAGCCTGACTGTATTCGGTGCACGGTGGACTAGCCCAGATGACGTCAAAGTAACCAGGCGCGTAACGCTTGAAGTCCCAGTCCTGAACCTTCTCAGCGTAGGTAGGTTGCCAGCGAGGATCATGATCGACGGTGGGTAGCACTTCATTTTTGTCGCATGATCTATTATTTTTGTCGCACCATGCGACACAACAATTATATTCTGGAGCGACAAAAGTGAGTACGGGACTCATTATTGTCGCAGTGCGACAAACCGTGAGTAGGGGGCTCATTATTGTCGCAGCGACAAAAAGGAGACTGATATTTACGGACAGAATATTTACGGAAATTATACAGAAGATTATGGACTATAAACATAATATTACAGTTTACGGAAAAAACATATGCAAGCTAACTAACAATTGGTAGGAGAATGTGCTCACGTTAGCAAAGCATGCTCGATTGTCTAGTCTATATTCATTACATAACTATGCTTATACATCTTTACAATAAATGTGCAGTGCATACTATTTCGAATGTGAAGTCAGGTATGAACAAAACAAATCCTGTAGACGATTGACTTCTAAAATCTAAAAGATAAGCAGGTTGCTGGGCACCGCAACATGCATTTCGCCAGCGATAAAAGTAAAACTGAAATACCTGCACACAGCGAACGCTAAAACGTCAGAACGAAGTGATAAGATGTTGCAAACATCATGAAAACACGCAGGCATACAAACATTCGAAGACAATAAGCAAAATAGCTCAAACTACACTCTTCACAAATTACACACAGCAACATGCGTATCGCCAACGAGCATGAAATAGTTGAAATACCTGCACACGGTAAACGCAAACATGTCAGAAATAAGATGAACGACAAACCAACCGCAGACGCAACGAGAAACAGCACACACGCGAAACAGGCATTCAGGAATGCGAAACAGGCATTCAGGAATGCGGCGAAACAGGAAAAAGTGACCGGATATCCTGCAAAATTACAGAGAGCAAAGTCAGTGAGGGTGGTGGGACTCGAACCCACGCTGCACAATCTGTGCAGATATCGCCCTCGAAAAAAAAACACCATATGAGAAACACGCGGAACGAACACAAAACAGGCGCTTGAAAACAAATAGCAAATTCCTGAAGAATATCAGTCAGTGAGGGCTTGTAACAACAACAAATCCGTCGGGCAGCAGTACAGCCCGTCAGTCAGCCTCGCTACAAGAATGCCCTCTACGAAGACAATCAAGGGGCGCCAGCAACCGAATGTTGCTGGCGGCATCGGACATAGCGCAACAACGAACGTGACTTCTAAAACAAGGAAACGCTACTCAGCAAGGATGATGGGATTTAACCGGGAAATAGTTAGTATGCGCGATACATGCAGCAGAACAAAAATGCGGGACACAGCAGGCAACGGTGTCAGGTGCGCCGCAAAATGAAAGCTTATAGAATTAACGTGTGAGTGAATATTTGATATATGAAATCAGCCAGCCGCGGCCCGCGTGGGTCCATGTCTGGATGAAGATAGCGGATGAAAATTCAGAATGAAAGTTGATGACAGTGTTTCGGGTCAACTGTGACACTGTAATGTTCGTCGCAAACCCATGCCATGTCAGCATGTCTGCCAGGTGAATTTTTTTTGTCGTGTCGCAAACCCATGCCATGTCAGCATGTTGCGAAAGTCTGGAACCTGTCGCATCGCATTTGTCGCGAGGGAGCCACACTTAAGGGCTTTTTGTGGTGCAGTTTTTTAATTTACCAATATATAAATCGAAACTGATCGCGTCGCTGATTGGCTTATCCATCGTCTGCAAACCATCTCGTTTTTGTCGTGTGATCCCTTTCCCTTGTCGTCCCATATTCATGGTGCCTATCTCAGGCGCTCGCACTTCTTATTGGCGGTTATGGGCGATCAGTCCAAAACATCTCATGTAAAACACCCTGAAATCTGTAGCACGTGCGCCTTCTATAATTATACAAAAAAAACGTGCTCCTTGTACGTGCACAGTCAGCTTATGGTATTTCGCGTGTGACCCATATTCATGGAGTTTATCTAATCTCATGGCTCCTCTGATTGGCGATCAGTCGGAAATCTCTTTTATACGCCATCTGAAATCTGTCGCGCTGATAACTTCTGCATGAATATCCATAATTCGATACTACGCCCAGGAATATTCTATGCGTCTCTGATTGGCGGCAATGCTCCACCGATTTGTATAACTCTCCTGCTTGCCATCTTAAGGTGACCGGTGTGGACTGCAATATAATTATATATGGGCGGTTACTCCCGATCTGACAGGGAAATCACACTGTTTCCGTAAAAAAGGGCCCCAAAGGTGGACAGTTCTGGTAGTATCGTGTGCGTCGATGTCACTTTTTCCAGGAAAACCTGTTTCGCTCCTATAAGGGAAACGCAGGGCCTTGCAGCTTTTTTTTGAAAAAGCTGCGAACCGTCGGTGTATAATGTTGAGTATAATCGGATCTGTTTGCGACACGACAAAAAAAATACACCTCGCGACACAAAAAAGGCGCTTCCTCGACGGTGACCACATACAGTGCTCTTCGGATAACATGACATGAAACTTCTCTCCACACTTCCTGTACCACTGAAAAGTACTAGTAGTCGCAACTCGCGTGTCGAGGCCACAGAGTCCAGAAGAGCTAGATGCGTCACAAAGGCGTCAGAGGAGCGACAGTATTGTTCCCAAGGTAGGCAGTTGTCCAGAGAAGTGAGTTTCCCTTCATCAGAAGTATCCAGGAAAGTTAGAGCTCTGGCGCGTTCCCGCCTTTGCTTCCGCTGCATTCTGACCTCCTGTAAGGCTTTTTCCCGGGCTTGTCCTTCTCGTGATAGTCTCAGTTGTTCGAACTCCGTGAGCTGTTCGAGTTCACCCCGTAGTTCAACGACTCACGGGTCTTCCAGGAGTCATGAGCATTAGAGTACCCAGTCCAGCGAACCAGAAATTCTTCTACTTCCTTGCCTCCTTTCATAGGTTTCACTCTTCGAGCCAGAATCTTAGACACATGGGTCTGGGATTGTCCATCCACGAGAACCTTGGCAGGAGTAGGTATTTGCCGACGCAGCGCAAAAGCTTCATCCGCGGTGCGGTATTCCTTGAGGCGATGCTGCGCAAAAACATCGTGGATACGCCATTTAGGGGGTAACTTGAGCCGGTACGCCACCGGAGCACCTCTGTCAATTTCGGGTAGCTCTCGCTGCTGGTCACTGAAGAACCTCTCGGTGATGGGTAAGGGCCCGTGCCAGCGAGGTCCCAGCTTCCTGAAGGATTCGCGGTTCATGATATTTTCCGTGAGATGCTTGGCATCTACCCAGACCAAGTCTCCCAACTGAAAGGATTTGGCGGTGTGACGCTGGTCAAACTGATGTCGCTGGCGTTGCTGTGCCAGTTCTAGCTTAGTGCGGGCGTCCTCTAGTTGAGCCGCGAATTTACTAGCCATCTCGTGTGCCGTACCTTCTCCACCCTTACGCTTGGAGTGTTGTCCAGCAGCCGCTTGCAGGAACAAGTCCAGTTGCGACATAGGCGAGTGCCCCAAGACCAACTCAAACGGGGTAAAGCCGGTTACATCGCTCCGCGTATCGTTTATGTCGAACTCTACGTTGGCACACCACAAATCCCAGTCCTCTGGATTGCTGCCTACGAAGGACCTTAGCATGTCTTCTACCACGCGGTTGGTATGTTCAGCTTGTCCGTCCGAACGAGGGTTGTAAGGCGTGGTGGAGGCCACTTTAGTTCCCATAAGTCTCATCAATTCCTTCCACATAGCATCCTGAAAACGAGGGTCGCGGTCAGAGACAATCTTCATAGGGGTGCCATGTAGTTTCCAGATGTGGTCGAAGTAGATTCGAGCGATAACCTCAGCGGAGCTGTCCTGGAAGTTCAACGGGATGATGTGAACCATTTTGCTGAGCTTACATGTGAAAGTAGCAAAGGCATCGTGATTCCGCGCCGTGACTGGCAGTCCAGTGACAAAGTCCACACTGACCACTTGCCATAGTCGCGTAGGAATAGTGTGTGGGTTCAGCAATCCATCCGGGTAGGAATTTCTCGGTCGCACCGCTTGACAGATAGTGCAAGATGAAACCCAGCGTCCCACATCTTCTGCTGCCCCTTTCCACCAGAAGCGTCGCAGTACTCGTTCCAGAGTTTTGTCCCTGCCCGCGTGTCCAGCTGAAACAGATGCATGCGCCTCTTGCAGCACTACCTCACGGAGGGGTGAATCTTCTCCCAGTACCAACTGATAGCGCCCAGCGCTCACCCTCCACAACACATCTCCCACTACGCAGAAGTCACGAGTGCGTTGATGCGGAGCTTCTTGGATTTCCTTCCTTAAAGTCTGAAGGGGGCCAGGTCGCCCATATTCCGCTTGCAGCGCTTTGAGGAACTGGCCTCCTGATATCTGCTGATGCAGGTCTCGAACGCTGGCCGCTTCTCCAGTACGCACGATAGGAGGGGGGGAACTCGTTTTCCTTTCCCGCTTGACACGCTGTCGAGCTGGCGGGGCGTACACCACTAGCAGGGGCCAAGGAAGATCCAGAAGGGCTCCATCCGGGGCAGCGAACATCTGCACAGGTTCTCCTTGAGCGTCATGGGTAGGAATAACGTACTCCACTCTCATTCCCGCAGATCTGAACAACTGCCGCCACTGTGGCATGCGAGACTGAAAGTCAGGAAGGACAAAGAGAGCTGAAGTATTCTCAGGGTCCAGACGCCATTCTTCCACATATCTCCTCAGTACGGCCTCGATGGTCAAATGGTTGGAGGAGAAGGGAGGATTGCACCAGACGTTCAACCCTCGCCAGTTTTCCTTCAAGCAGTCCGTCCAGTAGCGGTTGACCTGACGATTCTTTCCTCCCAAGTCGCAACAGGCGTCCACCTCGAAAGGTCCATATTCTTGACTCAAGAAGTCGAACATGTCCGCACGGAACTTCCAGTCCTGTCGATCGCTGGGCTCCAGGAGTCTGGTTGAGGCCTCGCTGCACTTCGGCGTTGCTGAGTAATCAACAGGGGTCTTCCTGGGAGAAGGAGGCGAGGATGCTGTCAGTTTGCCAGAGCGCGTCTGAACTGCCAGGGTTGCTTCCTCGTACCCAGTTTCGGCCAGCTGCAGGGTATGTAAGGCGTCCATCCAGAGTTGAGGGGAGTCCATCCAGGTGAGAGTCCCACTGTACGCGAGGACTGGTTCAGGATCTTTGGTCTTGGCGCTGTTGGACTTGCGCTCCTTCAACTTGTTGGGATCTACCACTCCCAGGGGCGCGCGTCCTTGGCGAGACTCTTTACCAGCTGCAGGTCGAAACTTGCTGGCAGTGTCTGCGGCCGAGGGAGGTCGCTGCGGTTTCCCAGTAACCGGGTGCACAAAGCCAGCTTCTACCAGTCCTTCTCTCGCGGAAATTTCCTTGTAGTCGGGTCGCCTGGACAGAGCGTCTGGAACCCAGAGTAGCGCCCCAGGGATGTACTCCATCTCGGGTACCCCTACCTCCACTAGATCCATGTACCATCGGGCTTGGCGTCGGCTGAGAGGTTGTCCGGGTGCCATTAACCAGACTAGGGGCTTGTGGTCACCCTGCAATTGGAACTCGGTCCAGATGAGGTAGTGTCGCCAAGTTTGCGTAGTGCAGTGATGGAGAGCGCAGAGTTCTCTTTCGCCGGCATGGTAGTTCTGCTCGGCTCCATTAAACTGTCTGCTCTCAAAGGCGATAGGTTGCAATCCATTTCCTACGTCTTGCATCAGTACTCCCCCCAGTGCCACTCCACTGGCGTCAGTTTGTACCACGAAAGGATGCCGTCCTTCGGCCGCCGCTTTCATATCGGGTAGCGCCAGAGTGGGTGAAGAACATAGCGCCTTCTTAATCTCCTCGAAGGCCCAACGCTGCATGGGTCCCCATAGCCAAGCGACATCCCCTTTGGTGAGCTGAGTCAAAGGTTGTGCTACTTCAGAGAAGCCCAGCATGTACCGCCGGTAGTACCCAGCCAACCCCAAAAATTGGCGCACATGCGTGGCGTTTTCCAGAGCGGGCCAGTCCCTGATGGCGGCCAGCTTGTCATGTTGAGGTTGACTTCCTTCCCGTGAGATAACGTGCCCCAGAAAGCGTATCTGGGTCTGCAATAGTTGACACTTAGACTCCTTGAGGTAGATACCCTGGTTCTCACAGACTTCGAGAAATTGCTGGAGATGGGAAAGATGCTCCTCCAAGGTGTTGCTGAAGAGGATACAATCGTCCAGGAATATTCTTACAAAAGGAAGATGTCCCAGAGCGCGCTGCATGCGTCTCTGATAGCAGGAAGGACTGTTGGTCAACCCCATGGGCATCACCAACCACTCATACGAGCCATAGGGAGAAGTGAACGCAGTCTTTTCCACATCCTCAGACGCCATAGCCATCTGCCAGAACCCATCGACCGCATCGAAGGAGGAGAAGTACTTGGCCCCATGCATGGAGTCGAACAACTGCTGAATGTCGGGAAGTGGATATTTGTCCTTGACGGTCAGGCTGTTGATGGCTCGGAAGTCGCAGACCATTCTGAGTACTTCAGGTTTCCCAGGCTTGGGAACCATCAGCACTGGTGCAGCGAACGGACTTGAGGAAGGTCTGATGTAGCCCTTGCTCAGGAGTTCATCCAGGCGTTCTCGCAGTTGAGTCAGCTCCACCATGGACATCTTGTAGGGCCTCTTAGCGGGCGCGATGCCATTCCATCCCTCTTGCAGTCTCACATGGGCCACTTCATCTTTTCGCAGGGCGTCAAAGTTGGGCAGCGCTTCGCGAATTACTCGAGGTGAAAAGGACTCGATCAGCTTCTGAAACTTCTTTCTCCACTCGGGGAGATTGAAGGGTCCTCCAAATTCTCGCTGGTGGCCACCGCTGATAACATCGAAGTCCCTACCAGAGGTGTCGCATAGGCCACTAAGATGTCGTGGGGTGTCGCGGCACTGTCCATTCCCGCATATCTGCGCCGATAGGCTTTGATCTCCTTGGTCGCTTGGGCCGCTGATAACATTACCATCGGTTCCAGAGCCATCGCGGTTCTCTCGCCTCTGCGTGTAGAGCTACGCCCCGGCGAACATCCCCGTATCCGCACGGATTTGCCATGCTGGCGAAACTTGACTGATCCCCACCCATCATAGTCCAGCGTGACCGGCGAGAGGTGTCTCAACCACCTTCCTCCGAGTACAATGTCCACCTTGATGCCCAGAGGAAGTACTCGCATCTTGATGACCTCGGAGTAAGTCCCCTCTGAAGTCTCGGCGGTCAGCTTGCCGTAAGCGACTTGCGCAGAGGTCTGCACTGACCCATCCGCGAGGGTAACGTTCAGCGGCATCCCATTAGCGCGAACTGTGAGGTTCAATCTCTTGACGCACTCACTGGAGATGAATTCATCCGAGGCACCCGAATCCACCAGCACGCGCACTCGCTGTCCCTTCAGCAAGGCCCAGAACACCAATAGCAGCGTTCCCTCTTTGTCCCGAATCGCAGTCAGCTGACTGTCCTGGTTCCACATTACTTGACCATCGCGTCGCAGATGTGCACAGATGGCTGCTCGCACTGGGTGATGCAAAGGTACGCGCTGCTTAGACCGGATAGGTCTTGTGCGCGGTGGTGCAGGCTGCGAACGAGGATCCGGACCAAAGTACCATCCACCTTCCAGGTCGCGATCTGCTTGTAGCTGCCGCTCCTTAGCGCGTCGCTCCTGTCCCTGAGCGCGTCGTCTGGCGCGGCTCTGCGTGCGGCTTTCCAGAGGGTAAGAGCGAAGAGGTTGGATGGAAATCTTCTCCTCCTCTTCCTCCCCAGCGCTATCTTCTGGTTCGGACTTTTGAGTGAACGAGGGGGTTTCTTCTTCCCGCGGTGCCGCCTGGGCGTTGGTGACGTTCGCTGGTGCTGCCACTGCTTCATTACCTTCCAGGATCGGCCGCAGACGATGGCGTTGCTGTTTCTGAATGGTCAGTAGCAGTTCCAGGTGGGTTTCCTCCTGGATGGTTTTCAGGGGAGTCGGCTCCACTCCTTCTGTCACCGTTGTCAGCACACTTGGATTGTTCTCCGATCTGGCGGCGGCCAGCTGTCGCTCCATCAACTGCTGCGTGAAGTTGAGCGACCGCTGGGAGTCCTCGAGGTCTGAAATGTCCCCAGAAGTTGCGGGCTGAGAACTGGATGGAGATAAGGTCAAATCCAGAGTTGTCGCTGGATTCGCATCTGATGGTTCCGCTGAGTCCAGGGAGAGTGAATCACCACTTGCTGTTGAGGGTAGAGCCAGGTGAGCAGCCTCCTCCGCAGCTTCCCTTTCTCGCTGGTTCCATTGGTGCACCCTGTATAGACTGCACCAGGCGTCTGGAATTCCTACATCTCCACCAGAACCTGGGATAGTACCGCACTCGGTCTCCAGAGATAGCTGAACTGCTCCTTCGGTTATCGTTAGGTCCGGGGTGACCTTCCCATGCCATCTGTACCAGCGGCGGCGATATCTGCGCCACCCTTCTGGTACCCATGCATCTCTCCATTTCTCATTCTCCTTTACCAGCGCTGCCGCGGCCATGTGCTCCGGGTGCGTCATCTCTCTCCAAGCACGCGTGCGATCCGCCAGTGACTCTGCTCGAAGTCCTGGTGGTTCATCTCCCAACCTCGTAACCTCTGCCTCATGCTGCAGTCGGTCTCGTACAGTCTTCGGAGTTCTGCTGCGAGGTTTTCCAGTGCGCTTGCGCGCTGCGCTCGTAGTGCGCTCTGCGCTTGAGGTTGACGCCCTCTCTGCCAAGGCTGGACACGCTGCTGGTCGAGACGTCGAAGGACACACCTCAGGTCGAAGTTTAAAAGGTGGGGGTTCTGAAGCTGGGCCAGTTTTTGAAGTTCCACCCCCTTCCTCCCCACTGTCGTCCAGAGGGTGTGAAACCGCGGGTAGCGTTACATCCTGAATCCGCTGCCTCAAGGCTCGCATACGCTCCACCGGAGCTTTTCTCGGTACCCGCGGTCGAGGAGTTTTCCGCCAGGGGTGTTGAGTGGGTTGAAGGTCCACTGGGTCTCCTCTTCCTGACCATCATCCTCATCCAGTGCTGCCAGTACTGATGTCTCAGGGTTAGGGTTAGGGTTAGGGTTAGGGTTATCCCCAAGGTCTGTGGGGTCAACGCGGGGCGTTTCGCCACGCTCGCGTCGTGGAGCCTGACAGCGATCACCAGTTCCAAGGGAGCGATCTACACTGAACATAACGGGAGGCTTGGAGCGCTCAGGCGACGAAGTGGGTGACCTTCGTGGCGACCGCTGATGGTGCCGGGACACCAAGTGATGTTCTCGCCGGCCCTGCTCAGTGGAAAGGTTCGCTGTGTAAACCGTGGTACTGGTCAACGAGAGTTCATCCCGTAGGGTTCTGGTTCTGTCGAGATGGCGTTGTCGCCTCTGATCGACAGACCAGGTGAATCCGTACCCTCGAGCGGCCAGAGGGTTGGGGGGTGGCGGAGGATCTTTCTGGATATTCCCTCGGTTGTGGGCGAAGGCTGTACTCCTTGCCCAGGGGCGGTTACCCATACCGCCCTGTCGCCGGCGTCCCGCCGGCGGGAGGACACTCAGTCCTCCTCCTCCGCAGATTGCTGACCCGAGGAGGACGCTGCGGCCGATTCCTCGTTCTGAAAATACTCCAGCGCTTCCGCTTCATCTTCCAAATCCTCCCATTCTGTCTCCAGCGCTGCGATATGAGATTCATTCGCAGCGCGGCGGCGTGCCAAACGAGCTGGGGCGTCAGCAATCCAGGCTCGTTTCTTGGCCTCGTCGGGACAGTTAGCCCATAAATGGGAGTCAGAGTTGCAGACGTAGCATCGGCGTGGCGGCCTGGTCAATCCCGCCGGGCTGGGCGGCACGGCGTGCTGCACCCTGAGGTCGGCGGGGTCGAGGTCAGTAGCATCTTCCTCCCCAGCGTCCTGCACGGCGTTAAGTCTGGAGGACGAGCGACCATTCCTCCAGGCAGGACTTCGGTTCGCAGGTGCAGAGACGGGAGAGGTTCGCGCTGCGGTCAGAGCTTCACTGCGCTCCAATTTGGTGGCCACAGTGATGATATGCTGCAGCGCGGTGGATCCGGGATGATTGCTTTCCCAATCCGCTGGACTTTGCAGATCCAACCGATCCTCAATAAGGCGATCCATCACAGCTTGCTTCAGTCGCAGTCCAGACCAGAACTGATATAATAGCTGCTGCTGGCTGATGGCGTGGCAGTTGGGCATGGCGTCTGCCAATAACTGCACTACCTCGTGCCAGGATACCAGACGAGTGGCGAACAAACGCGCAGTCTCTTCTCGTCGCTGCGCCATGCGCATCACGGTCCCCGCTAGTCCTACCAGCGCGATGTCATCCAGTACGCTCCTGGCTACGTCGGCCAGGAAAGGCGCCAAAGTGGCGTAACGCCGGTTCCAGGCCTCCGAGTTCAACATTCCACCTTGCTTGAGAAAAGTTAGGGATCGCGGCTGTAGTTTGCGTTGCGCCACTTCCTTCAAGATCTCCGGCATGGTGATCATGGTTAGGTCTAGGCGATAAGCACTCATGCGACCCAGGGCGAAGGTGACTACGCCCATTGACAGAAAATTGACCAGCGCTTCAGAAAAAGGTGGAAGCGCGGCAATATCTGCGTCAGTGGTGATTAGGTCAGCGGAGGAGGGGTACATAGGAATGTCTCTGATCAGCTTGAGCACATCAGCCACTGTCTTGGATTCTCGGTAGACATCACTTGGGGAAGCCGCTCCCATAAGATCGTGGTGCCCTGGGAATTGAGAAAGGCGCTGGTCTACTGGCAGGAGTCCCGGGGCCGCTGGCAAGGAATTTCCAGGCGATCTGTACTCTGCTGCGCTGGGAACACCAGAGGGAAACCGGTTGACGCCCAGTCTAGCCGGTACTGTGGCGGGAGTTGGTTGGTTGCCAGCCGCCATTCCTCGAAACAAGTACGCCTCGGAAGATGAAAATGCTGCCCAAATTTGGAGTCCCAGGGGGTCAAATTCTGTCAACTCGGACTCTAAGGCATTTTCCGCGATGGTCACCCATGAGTACAAGGGCAGGCGTCTCTGCTGAGTTCCAGTACGGCTTTCCGCGCAACGCCGCGCTTCATCCACTTGCGTTTTCTCCACTTCCAGAGTGAAAGCGTCACTGTCCTCAATCTCAGTCAGGCTGATACGGCTGTAGATACAAGCGCCGTGAATATATTATCAATATACAAAAGAAACACTGCAAAGTTGGACAGCAATGCGAGTGTACGGATGAGCGGGTTTGTGAGTGCAGTCTCTGTAAGAAGATCTGCTGAAGCACAACGCTTCCTCACTTTTATACCTACGTCACCCATCATCTTAGATGGTACCGCCATTGGGTTGTGAACCCGAGACGTAGGTTGAACGACCAGCATGGTAGTAACGACTAGTTCGTTCATGCCGCACATGCGAGTTCTGCGCATGCTGAAAGCTAAAGATGGTTCTTGGTTTGTTTCCAAGATGTATCTTTGCTTTGCCATCTTCGAGTTCAATCATACGAACTCTCGATGACAGGGATGCCTGATGATATGACATAATCATCTGGCGACATGTACAGTCATCGTCGACCGTACTGACGACTGTCATAAATGTATGACGCGACTCGACCTGTACAGTCATGATCGACCATACTGTCGACTGTCATAATAATATATGACATGACCGACTGTCATAATAATATATGACATGACATGACATGACATGGATGACATGTATGACACGTATGACATGTATGACACATATGTCATCGGTCATAACCCTGACAGATCTCCCCTCTTAAGAGAGTTGTGACCTCACAACGGGCATACCTTTGTATATGTCTTTGATGTCTTTGTTGTTGTCGCTTCTTGCTGGTACCAGTCTTCTTACACCGATTTGAGGCGTCCCTCATGGTGTTTTTAGGTTATTGGGGGAACTGAGTCCACTTTAGTCCCTCACCTTAGGCATTTAGCCATACAGTCCTTAGGATGCAGCCCACCTTTCCGGAAATCGTATCGTTGAGTGACGTTCCAAGGTTCAATGAAGGGCGTTTTCGCGATACAATCCTACGCTGGATTACTGATTGATCCACACGTTATCATGTATGTGCTAGACGATTCAAAGCATCCGAAGTCTACGTTACGGATTATTTGCGCTAGCCGTCGTCGCCTTTGCGCGATCGATGATCCCACGATTATAACGAATTATATTCGAACGATTCTCGGCCTAATATAGTGCACCCAACTCTTCCTCCCCTCCTTAAGCTACTTTGGAGGATCCTAGGCGGTGATGGGGAGCCCGATTTCGATAATAAACGAACAAAGGGGCTTGTTTTAATGCAAACGGAGCGGCCCTGCTTAACGGAATTGGACTTATAATCCTTTACCGGTCTGCTCAACTCCTCAATATTTTTGTCCAGTACGCACGCTTTGACGAACATCTATCGCGATGAGTGAGAATGGATTCGCCACGTACTAATGTGAAATTTATTTAGTCATGTTTGTCAAGCACAACTTAGGATCACAACTCCTTCTACCTCAGTCAATATCTCCGGTAGCTTCGGATGACTGGCCAAGAATCCGATGACAAACCACGGTTTTGGCAAAGGTAGCATTTAGCAGTTTTTTCACAGATATTGGTACCCGCATATGCGTATCTGTGTAAGGGTATGATTTATACAAGGCTCACTACACCTTAGCAAGGAAGGATCAATTCCTGCTCCTGTCATATCAATTTGATGCAGGGTAAAAAATGTTAGGGATATAACCCTGCAGTTCTCGGGTTGCAGCCCATTGCACCGAAGATGCATCGCAGTTCTTGGGATGCAGCCCTGCAGTTCTTGGGATGCAACCCTGATATATTTATACGACCGATGGATGAAAACCTCTTGGGTATATGTTTCCACGGCCTGATTATTTTTAGGTCGGCATTTATTGGCAAAAGTCATTGGCTATCAGCTTTTGACTCAGAAGCCACAATGTTATAGAAGCTGCGACCTATTGTGATCATATGCGGCAGTTATGCCTTCAGCATACGTAAACAATATGATTATGTGGAACTTATAATCCCACTTAAGTTGCATCATGATAAATTTATCCAGGTGTTAACAAGTGTTCAGGATTTGATAAGGGGTTGACGCCCCACAAGCCAAAGGTCACTGTCTCATAAGGCTCGCCTCAAGTGTGCGGCTTTGAGGATTAGCGTCCTGGCGAGGCACAGTCATGATGCTTCCTAGTCCAAAGAGTTGGAAATGAGAATGCTCAAGATATCCGAAGACAGGAAGGCTTTTGGTTGGCCAGTGTTACTGTCAAGATGCTTAACCTTGATGGAATGGCATTCGGATACAAACTGTGCAACCATGCATGCGACTTATGCATTGGTGTATGACTTTGATGAATTGTCTCTTGTCATGAACCTGGAAGGAATGACGGCAAATAGCTAGAGTGGCGGATTTACTCACTCGGCTTTGCTGTTATGGAATTCGATGCCTGATGGCACAACTAGCAATCCTTTGCTCAGATGCTTTCCTTAAGACATTGGCAACAACTTGTGTGCCAGCTTCTCTAGATTTGGGGAGAAACCATGGATCAACAATTTATCAATCAAAACACATGTATCAAGGTTGATTCATCGAATCCTTCAACTCTTGAATTTCGACAATCAGCATCTCAGGCTGTTGACGTCAAAGTGATGGTCGTAAGCTTACAATATAGCTTATTCACCTTTGAAAAACCATCGTTATCCCATGTCAGTGCCCTTTATAAAAATGATAGAGCCGGAGAAATATGTATCTATGATTTCCTCGTAATGAACTTCATGTGTTAGTAAGTCAAATAAGACTTCATTTGATGTTTCAATCGGCATGATGTACCGTGTCATCAACTTAATGGCTGCTATACACAGATGCTGGAACTTTTGATAAAAATTTTAATTTTCCAAGCAAATCACAATGATGTAAATCAATTTGTGGCAGCTGTATAAAAAATGAATGAATCTATACTCTTCCTCCCCTTCGTAAAAAGAGATGTATCAAACCAATCAGATGGTGATGGAGGATGTTATTCAATCATTATGTTATGTAAAAAATGGTTTGATAGAGAATCAGACTGAGATTACTCATCGAATGCTTTAGAGGTAACAATGTCAATCTGAACATTGATTCTCTCTACGTTATATTGGCAATATGCAGGACGATTTTTAATGTGGCAAATGCCAGATGATGCCAAATGCAGTTGTTGGGTTGCAGCCCACATACATTTGTCAATTCAAGGTCACTATAGTGTGCCCAACTTAGACAATGTTATGGAAAATGATTGTCATGATGAACAAAGAAATCTTAACTAAGTTAACTTTGGTATCGAAGCTAATGGAGAGTCAATCAAGAAGTGTCCGTAATGACAACAACTTACTACGAGTTGTATTTTCGTAGTTGATGGATGGCTGACATGTCATTTCATTATGAATAGAACATGGCATTGCTTAGTGATATGTGTATATTCTTCAGCACATGATCACTTATCTCAATGGTGCCCATTTTATTTTTGGGCAAACACTATTCAGAGACTTGTTATGATAAAGAAATATGAATGATGAATGTGTCATTTCAATCCGATAGAATTGTGACTTGTTTTATAACTATAAAATTTCTGTCACTTTCCAGAATGAGGATGAATTGTGCTTGGAGACCATATGCAGATTGCGGGTTTTCCAAAACTTCGTGGCCTAATGGATGAGGCAACAAATTTCTAAATATTCCAGAATGAACTTTGAAAGAGTTTTCATTCCTTAATGAAGCATGATTGTCTTATGTGCCAAAATGATGTGAAATTACAAATATGGTGTCAATCTATATGTGGATGGTTTATACCATTGTATGCTATTTCACAAAATAAGTAATGATGTCAGAGTAAAAACTTTGGACAATTGCAACTCAGTACAAATTTGAGTGCATTCAAGTCCACTTAAATGTTCAGAATCTGAATCTAATGTGCTTTCTATATGTACAGGATAGAATATTTTTCTATGCGATTCTGGATTCAGGAACTAGAGTCAATGTAAAAGTCTTTTCCTATTTCAGACGATGAAACCCTTATTCCCTTACATAGGTGCAATACCTTATTGTAAGGAATAGTTATTTTCAATACAAGTTTCAATCGATTTTCTCAAATCTGTCACTTTTATGATGATCAGATTGGTCAACTTTACAGCATAACCACTTTCCCTCGTTGAAGGAGATGACTTCCATCATAGGGCGGTATATTAGCTATTTTCATATGACACTGAAAAAACATGAATAACTCTTGGAGAATTTTGGGATAAACATCCTGGATTGGCTGTGCTTGATTGCTCTATGCCCAAGAATGAACGAAGAGATTGCTTGCCATTTTTCAGCCATATGGTGTGGAGGCTGCTTAACAACGGTTGGGTCATAAGCTAAATAGCTATGTCAGCTATGTCGGAGGCTGAATAGCCATGATTGCACAGACTTTGTCTTTCATGATGAATAGTCCTCTGAGAAATGGTGTCTGAAAAATCAATACTTATGACAACAACTCAACCTTTTGGTATGATGAAGAGCTGACGATCTTTGTTGCACTACAATTGTTTAATGTGCAATAATGAAATGCCTCGTGATATATTATCTCACAGAATAGGCATTGCTCAATGGCGATATGATCAGATATGTAATGATCAATGAAGACAAGATGATTGATATGGCTCATTCAGTAGGCATAATTACCTCAAAGAGATGCCAATACACGGATACATATCAAGACATAAGGGCAATAGGCTTATTGTATAGCCTTCAAGGCAGCTAACATTTATGCTGCATTGGTCAGCTCAGTGGCTTCGACCTTCTAGGTGTTATACTCAGGCCGTGGCCTGCATATTGCATTGAGTAATCTTGACACCTTTAATGATCCAATCAGATGATATGTATGAAATATCAAGAATGGTTGCCCCTTTCAATGATCATCGGTGGCAGAGGCTATAGTGCTTGCACCGTGTCAATATACAATTCTAGTCTGGATACATGCTAGACCAGATGTATACAATGTCTAGGTCTTCAAAATCAAGCTCATATGTATGTCATGGCTGATGTATGTGTCAACTTCATGGAGTTCTGAATGGTTTGATTGTATACAGTCAGGCTTACCAAAACAAAAACAATGATGCAACTTACTTGTTTTATTATTTGTCTTTATTATTTATTTGGTTTTTAGTTGTATTTCTAGCTTATCATCTTCCCCCCTCAAGGAAGTGTATTGCTAGGCGGTTGTCAAGCGCCGTTCAAATACAACAGAGGTCCGACCTCTTTGTGATGACGTGGAAGCTTTCTATGAAGCTGGATAGCAGTTCTCGGGTTGCAGCCCCTTGCACCGAAGGTGCATTGCAGTTATTGGGATGCAGCCCGAATCCACGTCATTAGCGTGGGTCATATAGTACCCAAGCATGTGCTGTATATATACAAGACTACCCTCCAGCGGCGAAGTGGTTTGCAATTACCATCATCGTATGTTGTGGGATATCAATATATAATCAGAGAGCATGAATATATATATATATATGTACCATGTTTGTCAATATCGGAGAGACTATGTCTTCCTTAAAATCCTCATGACTATATGTATAATGGTGCTATACTGATGTCAACACCTTTACTCTGAGTGATTTATTGATTTCAGATGTGATGTCGTGGCAAAAAATATGTCCACGTCATTGGCACGAGTCATGTTGTGTCCATGCATACACGATCTTAGCGCAGGTCACAATACAGTGCCCGAGCATACGCGATTTTAGCGTAGGTCACATTGTGCCTCTGTTTATTACATATGAGAACATATGTTACTCATCTTTGTGAGTCTAGACAGCATTGTGCTGATTGCAATGCTTTCTCTGGTGACTTATATATCACAGATTATACCAATATGGTGATCAGTCCAGTGCAATATTTTGTCACCGGAATGTACAGGGATTGTGAATGATTGAAATCCAGCCGGAGGAATAATCTCAACAGCTTATTCTGTACTAGTGAATTCATCGGAGTTACTTATTTCGACGATTCAAAAACCCATGTCATTGTAGTGATGACAACTCATATGAATATATAGGGTTTTTATCAGAATGCTTTTATGTGATGTCAACATATTATGAACAATTCACTTGCATCTCAGGATCAAAGGAGTTACGCTTGGAAGGTCTTGCCTGATGATGGTCACCAACAGTTATCAGCTGTTATTCAGGTGCCAAATTCTGCCTTCAGCACTGGGACTATATCAACCAGTCTTACAGCGATGCACTTGTCCTTCCCACTCTTATATACAGCTATAGTGCCAAAGTATATCAGGTGGGATATATATATATATATATACATTATATAACTATCATCTTCTGATCCAGGAAATGCAATTAAGCATGGTATCAGGTTATATGTTATGTATATAGTTCAGCATTCCAAACTTACTCGAGAATGTAAATGCTGAGCAAGAGTCAACTTATAGTCATTGGGATATAGTTTCCCATCCGAGTTTACACTTTATTAGCGATGGTGGATTCAACGTTGTACAGATTTCAACGTTATTTGTGGATGCAGTGATTTTATCAAAAGCAATCCATCAGAAATCACCAGATCGGAATATGAAATGGATATGTTTGAATCCTATCCACCTTCTTCCCCCCTTGAGGAAGTGTGAATACATAGGCAGTCAGTTGTTTATATACCTTATAGCTTATAGCTTATAGCTTGCAGTCCTTATAGGAAGCAGCTCATACAGTTTTAGGGTTGTTGCCCAACAGTTCTTGGGTTGTTGCCCGATATATAATCATGTCTGCATCGAAAACAGCATGACATATATCTGCCAAACACAAAGTGTATCCAATAAATAGGTGGCATTTAGGGCATATCTGGTTACAGTGGCCCTTTCACCCAATAATATGATTAGGGTGTTACATGATATCAGTAACCCTAATATAGGTAAAAAATAAGCAGTATAACGTTTTTGCAAAGATTTTTAAGCAAAACTGCATTCAATACCTAAGTGAATGTTAAGTGATTTTCAGAGGGTACGTTACACCCCTGACACACACATTCAAATATTAGGGTGTTACAGGGTGTTACACGTGTTATGTCTTTCAGGGATTGTTATTTGATAGATAAATATCCATTATAGCAAAAAAATCAATCCCGAATTTGCAAAAGATTACACGTATTGTATTTTGACCGATTTTTCGTTACAGCCAATATGTTCACCCCTATATATTACACACCTAATATCTAGGGTGTTACACGAGATATGACTATTGTCATTATGATTTTCTCATACCTCAATAGGTATAAAATCATATTATCAAATAAAATAGGGTCCGATTTTCAATTTTCAAATCTATCGCAAACGGATTTTACCCATTTTGGCCGTTTTTGGCTATATGTATATATATATATATATACATATCTCTGTGTGTGTGTGGACTGCAAAGTACAGAAGCACTGCAAATCACTTCACCTTTGCACATGACAAATTTCATGGCATAAAAGTGAATTATTCTGCATATCAACATCTGAGGTTGATCACATTTCTGGGTTTTACTGATTGAAACCCATGGAGGCAAATGCACTCTCTGGTGATATTTAAGATATATCAACTGTAAATGAATTCACAGTTGTGTCAGATCCTAAGATATATTTGGATGTATACAACGAGTATATCAAGTGATATCTCTATGTTCAAATACATCTGGACACTGCTAGATATAATCTGAGCAGTTTTTACACAACACAATGTTTGTGTGTGTACGTCCACAACCACCTTTTGTCAATTCATGTATGGTTGCTGATCTGAGTTGGTACATGCATGTGAAGTGATCATCTGTATCAACTGTCAGAATGCAATGTAGATATTGATGTTGCTCCAGCGATAGTGTGTGGAATGACGAGTGGACTGCACCCAACAGTTACCAGCTGTTTAATGGGTGCAGTATCTTGCCTTCGGGTCTGGAGATAACTCCATCCAGCCCTACAGCATCTTGTCTTATCCTGCTCCCTTATCTATCGCAATCACTGACATTTTCCACGCACATGTGTTTGGAAAATGGTATCTATGTATTATGTATAAGATATTGGTATTATACATTGATCATGTACACTTGCTGACTTAGTGTAATGTCAATATATCCATAACATGTACTGACATTAATATTATTGTAAGGACTATGATAAGTACTGTTATATCTAGTTTTATAGTGATGTGCTTGTCCTTCCCACTCTTATATACAGCTATAGTGCCAAAGTATATCAGGTGGGATATATATATATATAGAATACCACTGATACGGCTGTAGATACAAGCGCCGTGAATATATTATCAATATACAAAAGAAACACTGCAAAGTTGGACAGCAATGCGAGTGTACGGATGAGCGGGTTTGTGAGTGCAGTCTCTGTAAGAAGATCTCTGAAGCACAACGCTTCCTCACTTTTATACCTACGTCACCCATCATCTTAGATGGTACCGCCATTGGGTTGTGAACCCGAGACGTAGGTTGAACGACCAGCATGGTAGTAACGACTAGTTCGTTCATGCTGCACATGCGAGTTCTGCGCATGCTGAAAGCTAAAGATGGTTCTTGGTTTGTTTCCAAGATGTATCTTTGCTTTGCCATCTTCGAGTTCAATCATACGAACTCTCGATGACAGGGATGCCTGATGATATGACATAATCATCTGGCGACATGTACAGTCATCGTCGACCGTACTGACGACTGTCATAAATGTATGACGCGACTCGACCTGTACAGTCATGATCGACCATACTGTCGACTGTCATAATAATATATGACATGACCGACTGTCATAATAATATATGACATGACATGACATGGTATGACATGTATGACAGGTATGACACGTATGACATGTATGACACATATGTCATCGGTCATAACCCTGACACAGGCGCACAGGAGTATGCACTGACCCATGCTGCGCCAGGTCTTGGATGTCCACTCCGATGTGCCGCATAGTCATCCAAATCCGATTGGTATCGGTTATGAAGTGACTGGCGCTTCCAGGCATGGTTGGAAGTCGGTAAGAATATTGTGCCTCAGCGCCGTGGCTGACAGTCACTGCGGAGGAAGAGGACAGGTGATTTCTCAACCAGAAGGAGGCTCCTTCTAAAGTCCATAGCAACACATCTAGACGCCTGTGTCGTGGTTCACCATTGTCTGAAGGCGGGGGCGAGTTTCCTGGTGACGGTTGATCAGGCTCAGCGGAGTCAGAAGGCGATGAGCCGGTAACCGGTGGATCTGGCTGAAATGGCGCCGGCGCCGGTTGAGCCGGTGCCGGATCCGGTTGAGCCGGTGCTGGAGCCGGTTGAGCCGGTGCGGGAACCGGTTGAGCCGGTGCTGGTACCAGCCAGGGACCTGATCCAGCTGCTGGCGCCGGTGCACCTGGTAAACCGCTCGCCCATCCTAAGGTGTGCTGGTAGGGCGTCATAGGTGGAGCGCCCACTGCTGGTAGAACCGAAGTCAGATGCGGATAGTGTTGGAGCACTTGCTGATGCAGATTTTGCATGTACTCTGATACCTCTAACATCATCTGATTCTGCATTAGGGATTGATGCTGAGAGTTCAGTGCGGGGACAGAGGCATCTGAGGGCGTTCTGGCTGAGGCGGGGTCAGAGAAGAGTGCTCTGCGCTGTTCTGCCAGGCGCTGCTGGTTCTGTTCCCATCTCTGATGGCGCCTTTCCCGGCGAGAAAGCTGGTTCACTGAGTCTGGGTTCAGAGGTAAGTTTCTGACTGGAATTTTGCTGAGGACATCTGCTTGAGAAGGGGGTTCGATGACTGGAAGAGGCGGCGGCTGGTAGGCTGCGAGTCCAACGCCACGCCTGAGTGCGAGGTCTGCGTAACTGACTGAGCTGACTGGCTGCTCCGTAGTTGTTGAGGTCAGCGAGGTAGTCAAAGGTCTGGACTCGCGGACCAACAGGGACTCGGGCATATCCGTAGTTGTTGAGGTCAGCGAGGTAGTCAAAGGTCTGGACTCGCGGTTCAACAGGGACTCGGGCATATCCGTAGTTGTTGAGGTCAGCGAGGTAGTCAAAGGTCTGGACTCGCAGTTCAACAGGGACTCGAGCATATCCGTAACCGTAGCCGCCTCCGTAGTCGCCTGAGTCAGTGAGGGCGTCAGTGAAGTTGCCTCGCTGTCTATCTCGGACTCGAAAGTCACCGATAACCTTGCCATAGAGTCACCGATCACCTTAGGTTCCGTAACGGTATCGGTAATCGGTGAGGTCAGAGAGTCGCCGTTCACCTTCTCCGTAAGCGGCGATGTCAGCGAATGCCCAGAACATGCTATGCTTATGTGGCGTGGGCCACCTGTCAAGCCGGAGCCACCTGTCCTCCCCGCTGCCCCCACCTCCCCGTTGCTTGTTGAGGAGGGAGTTGGATGCATTGAGTGTGCCATGGGTTCGCCAGCAATGCTTTGGTGCGTGTCTTCTGACCTCCCCGCTGCCCCCACACCCCCCTGGTTAGGGCGCGGAGTCCAGGCGAGATTCTCACCCGGCTGCTGGCGCTTTCGCCAGTTGGCCACATCAGAGCGGGAGGGAAATTGGCGAAGTCCTGGTTTCTGCTCATTCGCCTCATTCTGCATGTCCTGCTCACATGCTGCAATTTTGACCTCGGTCATTTCGCGCACGGCGATCGGGTCGCGAGGTGGTCGGTCAGCCGGTAGAGGTTGTCCCACAGAGGCTGCTCCCGCGGACTCAGCCTGAAGCGCGTTCTCGCTGAATGGCGTGGGCAGCTGGCCGTGCGGGGAGGTCATCACCGTAGCTCCAGACCAAGTGTGTGGAGTCCTGTAGGAGGTTCAAAGGACTTCGCGGTCTTGGAGCTGGAGGACTCATGTCGCGCGTCCGTGGTGGGCTCCTGCAGCGCGGCGGTGGCGGGGTCCGGTCTCGAGTCCGAGGCGGGCTTCGCTGGCGCGGAGCTGGAGGGCTCAGGTCGCGGCTTCCTGGCAATCGCAGGATGCCAGGGGAAGGAGAGGTCAAGTTGACATACCGCTGGGGAGTCGCCCTCATGTTTCGCCCTGCACCAGGGGTGTCAACAGTCAGCACCCTTGGTGACGCCGCTCTTGCATGACGCAGGGGCGGATTAGGGCGCGGTTTAGGTACCGTTACAGCCTCCTCCAGGGAAGGTGTCACACAAGCGGTTCCAGAGTCCAGAGCCAGAGGAGTCACGCTGTTAAACTCAGGAGCATCAGCTGACAGGGTCGACTTCTTCTTGGGTATCTGGAAGCTTGGCGCACCTGCTGCTGTCGCAGCCGGTGGCGGCTGACCCGGAGAGGGCGCCTTGTAGGTGCCCTTCGCCCCCTTGCCAGTGGTTCCAGTGGCTGCAGCACCTCTCGTGCTGCGCTGGCTGGCCTGTCGTCCCCTTGTACGCCTGGGAGTCGACGTAGGCGACGTTGGAGGTGAGCGTCCCGTGTTGGCGTTTTGCATCATGTTGAAATTAAGAGTGGAAAAGTGTAAATCTGACCGTTGGGGAAGTCAAATCTGTCCAATTTGGGCAAATTCCCCCAGAACACTCAGAAAAACATTTCATCGTAGCAGTGGAAGTCGTGGTGAACAAAGAAATATGCTTTCCAGAGTGCAATGCAGTTTTTGGTGGCCAAATTTCAAAAATTGAGTGTTGATCGGCAGTTTGGCTAATTTCTTGGCGGCCATCCCGGAGCAATCCAGACTAATTGGCCAGGTCCCAGTGTTGGAGACTATTTTTTTTCCTTCAAAGAATATAAAAAAATAGAAAACTATCCTTCTGGGCTCCCGTTTCCTCCTATGTAGTCTGATGGGCTCAAATTTGTCTAATTTTGCTCTGTCGTGCCGGTTGGCCATCCCAATTTAAAATGTAGCGATCTATGAGGACCCAGGTGTCGGGGCCAGGTTCCAAACGACAAAAAACTATCAAGAAACGTCAGGAATTTTTGTGTCTACGTTAAAACTGTCTCCGAGGTCCTCTTTTCTCAATCTGACCACTGGTCCACTTTTCACTCTCCGTTCGGGTCAATCTGGCTGTTAATCCCGGTAGATTTGAGTTGCTGGCGGCTTCTTTTCCCACTTTCTGACCATTTTGCAGCATAACAGTTTTGGAAAATCGCCTGTTTGCATGCAGGGTGAAAGTCAGGGGGCAAAAAGGGCGCAGAGCAATACCACTTCCAAGTGAAGACTTCTTGAGCACGTGACTGTATCCGAGCCGGAGCTCAAGGGTCAGTCAGAGGTAAATCTGCTTCAATCTTGGGGCACAGGTCCGTAGTCGGCAATTTTGCAGTGTACAAAATTGCAATGTTCTAGATAAACAGTTGAACAAGGCTACAATTCAAGCAATTGCAATATCTTTATGGCAGGAAAGATTGACCAGTAAATTAACAGGTTGAGCAACAGCTCCTCCAAATAGTTACTTCAAGTTAGAACAGCCTCCAAATGGGCAGAATTCAAGTCTTATACTTTCAAGGCGCGCAGTTCATATCTCTAATCGATCTGTCCCATGTCGGCTAGCATATCATCATCTGCCACCTATACAATTCCTAATCAGAGAATCTGCATTTGGACAATCCTAATCAAGACAGTTGATTTCATTGCCCCTTGCTGGTCTTTGCCTTCTTTCTACGAGGAGCCACGTCAAGTACTTCTTCGTCATCACTGTCACTGCTTAAGGTGTATTTCAAATGAGATATGTACTCAGCAGTCCACCAGGCAGGATATTTCCTGGGTTGCCTCTTCGTCTCTTCGGACACCCCAGCTGGTTCCTTCGATGGTACTTGAACAGTCTCCACCACAGAGGCTGGAGTATCCTCAGATATGGCCTCAGACTTCTGCTCGGTGATAGGCTGATCCTCTGGCTGAACGGGTGAGGTCGGGGAAGTGCCCTTTGGCACCCAGATAAGTTCACCCTGATCATCCATGATCAACTGCAGTCCCAGTCTCTTCAACTTTCGAGCTTCAGCTTGTTCTTCAGCATCGTCAACTACCAAGTCATCGAACTCGCTGACGTCATCCTCGGTGTCATCATATTCAGGCGAGGCAGGATCCCATTTCGGACTGGCAGTATCCATGTCATGCTTACTGTCTGTGACACCCGCGTCATCCTTGTCATCCGAATCGAGTAGCTTCTCCTTACTGTCTATGACACCCGCGTCATCAGGGTCATCCGAATCTGGTAGCTTCTCCTTGCTCCAGGTCACAGCGCCTGTACCCGAATCGTCACTGTTCGTAGGCGTCGATTGTACAGCCTTACGCCTCGTGTATGGAATTCCACGATAGTCATCATCGTCACGTTTCACACTCGTCAGATTGTACCCAACGCTGAGCGGTAATGAGAATGGCGCTACTGGCGCCTTCAACTGAGTGGCGTCTTCCAGAAACCAGCCGCCGCCCCTATTACGCTCCCAGCGGCGTAGCGCACCAGAAGGGTGGACGATAATATGCTGCTAGCTATAATCAAGTCCAGGCTTTCGCTCCCCATAGTACGAAGTCAATGGCTCGGGAGTCCCCTTCCGAGCCCATTGCCATCTCACTGCCCCAGTACGCATAAATACAATATGCCAATCGAATGGCTTGGCTGGGCTATTGTTCCCTGGCACAGGCTGGGTCCGGAGGCTGAGCCGTGACAAGCGCACTGCCGAACCCCTTGTACCCTGGCCGAGCATACAGCGGGGGGTCCCCTTGCCAATCTGGCCTGAGCCGGATGCGGGCCTTGTACTCCCCCGAATAGACGAAGTCTGGCAACTATGTGCGAAGGACATCGTCAAAATCCTCTTCTGCAGGGTCCTACAGTCACTGGCCCGGAAAATCTCCAAGCGCCCTGGGGCACTGGCGAGGTTCCCTTTCTCATACCCCACGAGGGGAGAGATGGGAGGGCGTCACCGGGTCCGGCACCGGTTCCTGACGGACGAGCCTACCACCCGCACTCCTGCTGGACACAAGGGGCGGGGAGAAGGGGACCGCTGAGGGGTTCAGACCCCTCGCAGAGAGGTCCGAGTCCGACTCTGAGCTAGCGCTCGCCGCCGGCACCGGAGCCCCGGAGGACGCACGCTCCCGACGCGCCGTTTGCCTTAGTGTAGAGCTCGACGCGAGCTCGGACACTGGCTCGGCTCCACTGACTCTCACCGGTGAGAGGGTTCTCGGTGGTGAGGCCCCAAGGGGCTCACCCGACAACCCTGAAGGCGCATACACCGGCGTAGCCCCGGGGGCTCCACCGCCGTATTGGCGTGAGTGCACGCCGCACTCCCCTTCACCGGAGCGCCAATCCCGGCTGTCCGACCCGTGCCAGCCGCGCCCCAGAACTCCGAAGAGTTCTGGCCGACCGACAGGCCCGCAACGCGAGATCCCGACTGACTGAACCCGCCGGCCGAGCCGGGGGCGACGCCGACCCGACCCCGCCTACGACGACCCGACCGACTGACAAATTCCTCACCATCGGAGTACATTATGCTTCTGTGCAATCTAATTGGAGGTGCTGTATGCAACGTGCGGCAACCAGCACCCGCCGATCCAGAAATCTACCACGGGTGCGCGAGCACAAGTGGCTTACACCGGCCGAAGCGCGGTCATTTCCGGACAAGAAGGGACTAGAAGATTCAACGGCTAGAGCCACGCGAGATCGCATACCGACCCGGAATTCTAGCAAAAGCTACGCAAATTTTGAAAAAATTGCGCAGCGCTTCCGCCGCAGAGGGTCAAAAGTGCCGGAATTCCAGAGCGATTTGGTTTCAGCGGCGGTCGAAGCTCAAAACCACGGACTAAATCCGGTATGAATATGCGTGCGTGCCTAGGTGACGGGCAAACGCGCGCACGTCAAAATCAATCTGCCGAGCGGAAGATCCTCACGCAGACACGGCTCCAAGGGTACCTGGAACCATCAAACGCACCACACCAACGCGAAACGCCAGCCCAAGCAAAGACATCCTAGATTTCAAGAAGGCACTAAGGGGCAAGCTAAACGCGCAAGGCAAGGCTACATCTAATCAGAATTGCGCAAGAAATTGCGGAAGCGACGCGGAAAAACGGACTAATTACCATTTTGTAGGAGGCTACACTCCAGCTTCTTCACTTCTTTACACTTTCGGGCTTATCTATTACTAACTATTAAACGACCGCACGAGGTATGATTTCGATACTACGGCGGTCAACTATCCGGAATATGATTTCTATATTCACTTCAAGTTATGCTTTCAATGTATGCTTTCAATACAAATATACAGCTGTTACGGTTTCGTACTTTTATGTTACTTTTCTCAGTTCAGTTCTCATCTCCGAAACTGGTGACACTTGGAGTTCTTATACATTCATGAACTCCCTTCATAGCTCAACTGTACGATGTACTACTCCGTACAGCAGACTAGGCACCTCACATCAACATCATTCAGATCGGTCCTACTGCGTACTCCGTACTGAGTACTCTTATAGTTGTAGTTGCTTTTTGTACTTAGCCGTTTTACTTGCGTTTCCGGCTCTTGTGCTTGCCTCCTAGCACAACTATTTGTCGCTAACTTTCTTCGGGGCCTAGATCCGGAGATTGTAATTGAGTATGTTGTCAATTCTTAGAGTGATTAATGCATATTTTATTTTTGCCCACACAAAATTCGCTATAGCCTAAACCAACGTTTTCATCCACGCAAGAAGCTGCACTTACAAGAGTCATAGTTCACAGAACATGTACACCATACAAACCAAAATTGGATTCCAGGCCCAAATTTAGTGTTCTATACTTGAAAGAAAGTGTTCCTCATCTCCATGCAGCTTGTGACAGTGTACAGAGGTTGCAAACTGAGAACACTGAACACAGCTACAAGCTTTGGACTGGGTGGCAAAACGAAGATCAAGGTCCAAAAGAAGATGAGCAGGGTTGAGAAAACACTCTTCCCAGAGGACACCAGACGAAGTTTGTTTCAAAGTCGATCATCTATCTGCTAACAGCGTTTTCCAGGTGTGATTTACAAGGGGGCTACCAAAAAAGCCGGGGCAGGATTGAGAACAAAACTGTAATCGTAAACTGCAATCCTGAACATCAGTCACCGGTAGTGACCGCTCCCAGAAAAACCCAATAAAAGAAGGAGACGCATTTTTATAAAACACAGGAAGAAAAACTGCTGACAGTTGGCACAGCTTCTTCCTTGACCTAGATGTGATGTAACATTCGGGACCTGTCAAGGTCAAAAAAGCGTTGTTCTTTGTCCCCAAGAAACTTGTGACAGCATACAACGGTAACAAACTGAGAACACTGGACACAGCTACAAGCTAAAAGCTTTGGACTAGGTGACATAATGAAGATCAAGGTCCAAAAGAAGATGAGCAGGGTTTGGAAAACACTCTTCTCATAGGGCACCAGACGAAGTTATTCTTTCATCTGTTAAAAGCTTTCGCCAAGCGTGCCTTACAAGGGGGCTACCAAAAGAGCCGGGGCAGAATTGAGAACAAAACTGCAATCCTGAAAATCAGTCACCGGTGACCGCTCTCAGAAAAAACCAATAAAAGAAGGAAACGCAATTTTTTAAAGACACAATAAGAAAAACTGCTGAAAGTTGGCTGGCCTTTTCCTTGACCTAGATGTGATGTAACATTCGGGACCTGTCAAGCTTAAAAAAGCGTTGTTCTTTGTCTCCTAGAAACTTGCGAGAGCATACAACAGTAATAAACTGAGCTACAAGCTACAAGCTTTCGACTAGGTGGCAAATGAAGATGAAGATCCAAAGGAAGATGAGCAAGATGAGTAAACAAGCGTCACAGAGGACACCAGACGAAGTTCATCCTTCGTCTGCTACAGCTTTCAACAGGTAGGGACTTACAAAGGGGATAGTAAGGCACCGTTTCAGGATTGAGAACATAACTGTAACCCTGAACATCGGTCCAAAAACCTGTGACCGCTGCCAGGAGAAACAGGGAAGAACGCCTTTTCTAAAAAAACACAAGAAAAAACTCTGCTGAATTTGACACGGTTTTTTCCTTAACCTAGTTACCACGGGCCGCACAAAGAAGCCGTAAGCTGAAAGCAACCTTCCTGCGACGTTTCACACAATCATAATTTCCAGCCAAGTTGTCCGAAGACTAGGAAACCCCCAAGGGAAACAACAAGGTTACTCCAGAGCAAGGAACCAGAAGCGCTTGTTGCGTGTTCAGCTTTCGCCGGGCAAAAGCACATCATTCTGCTCACGTCAGTTGAGAGGGACGAAAGGACAAAACAAAATCCAGGTCAATGCAGGAGAGCAGCTCTTGAAACTCGAATGGAAAAGCTCCTTACCCTGACAACGCAGAGGATATCCTTACCGATGAACATAAACAGCCGGGCCACTCAAGATCAAGTAAAACTTCTTATGGACCTCCTGAGATCTAAAAACTCAGCGAAAGAAAAACTTGGACCGAACATCCTGTAAACTCAGGAAGAAAACGTTGGAGAGCTTCGACATCCTAGTGAAGAATTCATGTTTTAAACCTAGTTGCCAACTATGATCACGCTTTTCTCAAACGCGGCCAAAGAAAGACGCAAAAAAGGGGAAAGGAGGAGTCATCTTTGTCGGTCCCGCGCTTACAAGACGGTTGGTTGGGTCACTTGACGCAATACGCGAAAGTGGGTGGCTTCTTCAAGTTGGAAAAAGTACACTTTCGCCCTCGCCGAGAGTGAGAAAACGGGTACTGGCGTGCCAAGATCTGAGACAAACGAAAGAATGATAAGATCTGTTGCTACTGTCCCGTTTGCGGTTTAGCGTTTCCACTTTGCGAGCGTGAGAGTCACCGCTGGAACGGTACGAAAAGGGGAAACACAAAAGAGTCACAAGGGGCTGCAAAAACACAGCCCCGCCGCGACCCCCAAAAACTTAAACCAAAGCATAGGTGCAAAAAATATGGATACGTGTGCCAGGGCTTCAGTGATTCATAGTTGCAAAGTAACGGTTGATACGTTCTCTTGATTCGAGAAATAACCTTACGTGTATGGTCACAAGAGAGTCAACTTCTATGAACTTCAAAACCAATCATTTTTAAAGTATCCTTCGTTCGCTTGGACAACTTCGCAACGGCAACGTCAGAAGGAGAGCTACTGATCGCGAGAAGGTATGCAGAGCTATTGCACGTTTTTCTGACAAAAAGCGCCGGCTAAGTACTGTAACAGACAAAGCAAATTGTACAACCAACGAACCTAACATCACATACACCTATCTGGAAGTCCGTGACCGCAGAAAACACTTTGAATTACAGTATCATTCGCAGAAACAGGTGGTCCGACTTAACCCATAGCATACTTTCGGGTCCACTCGCGGGCGGTTTCCTCGTATTTGGACCTGCAGATAACGGAAGGTTAAGGGAAGTTGACCACAATAGTAATTCAATAAAAAATAATTCATGATCAGTACTTAAACGCACCTGTCGGTCTTGTAAATATGCGCTATTTCGGGCACGAGAGGATCGTCCGGGTTAGGATCCGTTAGCAAAGAGCATATGCTCAGGAGCACCTGCAGGGGGACACACAAACCTTAAAAAAAAAATACGGGAAAGGCAGTGCACTCAACCCAAGTGTGCCGGGTAGGCTGTAGCTGGGTTCTGTACCTTGGAGATTGTGAGCGCTGGGCTCCACTGTTCTTTCAGAATGTCCAGGCAGATGCTGCCTTGAGTGTTCACGTTGGGATGATACACTTTGGTCTGGAAGTTAACCTTAGGCGGCTTAAAAGGATAGTCTGGGGGGAAGTAAATAAGAACAAAGAAGACGCCTCCAGCATAGGGACTTTCTGCAGGACCCATGATAGTTGCCTGCCAGTGAAACAAGTCTTCGCCAACGGGACCGGCGCTGCAGGAGGTTGGCGGGTCCTTTTGCAAGTCCTGCCAACAAAAAAAAAGAAGGAATACCCGTTGAGTGAAATACCCCAAGCAAATCAAGCGCATAGTTGCAACGAAGGGTTTACATAAACCTAAGGCGTACCATCAGTTCCTTTTGAATGCGCTTAGAGGCCATCTTTGCTGAGTTCACGTCAGGGAAAACGCAGATCTGCTGTACAATGAGCTACACGTAGCTGACGTCACAAGACGCACTAGCTATCCAGAAATTAGTGATCAATGCACTTATCGCAAAAAGCAAGTGCACACCGGTTTAACGCGGTTTCTTTTCTGCTCTGATGCGTGAGTGTAAGAATAATGTCTACGTTGAAAGGTGGTGTCACTCAGTGTGGACGAAGGTTGAAAGAACTCAGGGAGGTAGATTTACGGGAGGCCAGCGGGAGGCTTAATCGAACGACGTATCCTTGTTCCGCCATGCGATGGAGATCGTCAGTGCATCATGGAACACGGATCCTTGAATTATTGTGACCCGAGCCGCTTTAAATCTTGATTGGAGTACCTGTTGGACAGACACAGAGACAGAGAGTTGTGAGTACAGTATCCAGTAGTGAGTGTCACTGTACAAAGAGTCAGAGTGTCATGTCATGTCATGAGTAAAATGTCAAATGTCTAATGTCAAATGTGGATGTGGTTTCAGTGTCTGTTTTGAGAGTCTCACTCTCAGTCTGTATCTCTATCTGTATGTCAAATGAGAAATGTGAAAACTGAAATGTCAAATGTGTCGCAAAAGATAGTCGTGTGAAGTGTCATCAGTCATGTCATGTCATGTCATATATGTCATGACATGACATGACATATGACATATGACATGACATGACATGACATGACATGCCAATGACATCTTCACAGAGACAGATGTTCGAAGCTTATTCGTTCTTGTTAATAGAACAGAATTAGTGACACATGACGAATTGACTGACGACCACGATGTCTTTTGTCTATGATCGATGATGTCTACAGTAGGTCTGTCGTGTGACGTGCTGACGCTGAGCCTGACGGTGACGTCCGCGTCTGTTTTGTGTACAGTGCATGCTTTGTCTATGTCTATGCTATAAATTGCCATCAGCTATGTATAAATGTCTCTATATGATGTCATGAGTCATGTTGATGTAACATCTGTGCTCATCTGTGCTCATGTCGATGTCGTCATCGTCATGTCATGGGCTCACCGAAACCGTTCATTGTGTTTTAAGATCATCTTGCCAAGCATGATCCGATGATGATGAATGAAAACAATCGATCTGACGCAGGTTCTTCGAGCATGCAGCATGGCGTTGAAAGATGCCACCTGTGCGCTGGGTGTGGCTCTTGCAAGTGAAATATAAAAAGAGTGATGCCACTGACGCTGGAATTTCACCTGTCTTTTGTGTATAAATCGGTTGTTTAAATCATGTCACCTCGCGCGATCGAACCTGGCCATCATCATCATCATCATCGTCATCGCCGTCATTCTGAGGTCAAGGAGAGTAACTATAGTAGAGCCCTAGTAGCGTACCAGGGGGGCAACCAGATTTCTTAACACTGCGATCCGTCAAACCCACACATTACATCGGTTGTCGCGTGTCACAGACCTCATTTTGACCGCCTAAAATTCGGACGCAACACAGAATTGCTTGCTCTGAAAAACTCGATTGTCGTGTTTCAAAGCAAGAATGTGCGTGTATATAGGTCCTTTAGAGCTGCACTTTTTCGCGCAGTTTGACGGGAAAGCTAAAATATATACTGCTGTAATATATTATAAGCTTTCACAGTGACAAGAAGTGAGATATATATATGTAGATATATATGTCGAATGCGTGTGAGCAGAACAGTCTCGCAGGGGCAGGTGTTCTCGGATACTAAGATGATATAAAATACTTAGGTGAGTGTTTTATAGCACACCAATAATTGTGACAACGGACACTGGTGACATCTCAGGCTGAGGGGTGACAGACAGGAGGCCCACTGTGCCCCCCCCTTACAGTGGGGTGGGCAAGATTGGGCTTCCCGTGACACCACCTCACCCCGTGGGGTTGAGGGTGTCACCGGGCAAGGAGGCATACGTCGTTTTGTCTCCATATACTATTTATCTTATACAAAAATTTTCGATATAATCGCCGCAGTCATGATGACCCAAAAGGCTACATCCCGACCGTAAATATTCTGTCAGACTGTATCTGCACCATCAGATTCCGTATTCTGACAGGTGGGTAACTCGAAACCGACTAAATGTGCATAATGCCGTTTAATGTGCATGTACGCTTCCGGTCAAAGCTGTGCTAAGGTCAACTTTTTACGGCGGTTCGATCTATCGGAAGGGTTTCGTCTCGTTCGCAGGATTCCCGCCTGCTAACGAGAGCCCTAGGGTAGGGGTTCCCGCCCGATCGTTTCCGCCTTTCAATTTGGCGCATGATGCCTGAGATTTGAAAGATTTCCTTCCGATGAATCTTTCAAACTAAAACTTTTCTCTCCGATATACTTCAAGTTTCACTCGAAAACATATCGTCAACGTTCCACTACGGTGGGTACGTTTATCGCTCAGGGTTCGCTTTGATCCGCTGCATTATCCGCCTTGCAGTATGGCGCATCCAAAAGTGGATAAGATGTATGAAAAACATTCCGAAAGTGTTTCTCAAAGACGCAGAAAAGTTTCGCTTAAACGAAACCCTTCTGGCCGTTTTGCGCTCAAAGAAACAGCAGATCAATATGCTAGTTCTGAAGCGCCATCCCGGATGTGCCGCGGGGCTCGAAGCGTGTGAACCAAATGACCAAATGAAACACAGATGCACACATACAGCGTTGAAAATATGTTTAAGTCGTTGTTATTACTATTTCTTAGCGTTCCCTTCGGCAGGATACCGAAGGGAATGCCGTTTTGCGGATGCCGGTTCCCGCTTCCGCCACACGAAGCGGGGAATCCGGGATCTGCTTCCAGTCACCGAATCTGTGCGGGGATGCTTCCTAGCGTTCATAATACCTTATATTAAACATTATTCGCTTCTAATATATCGCGAAGAGTTATCAATCTCTTCATTAATCTACCCTGCTGCACTAGGTTTTCACAGTGTAAAGCGCTTAAGAAGCGCGAACGGAAGCGGACAGATTCCAGAAAGATACCGGTGCGATTTCAATAACGGTTTAGATGTCCTTCCGATGTAATCGAACGGCTGTACGGAATTTGTAAACAATGAAAAATATAATTCGCATCTGAGGATTTTCATTACACTCTTAATACGCCGTACGGCAGTTTGCCAGAGTTCTCCATCATTATCTTCATCCACGAAAGCAGTCGGATCAAGAATTCGCTAAATCCAGATCGTTTAAAGTAATTTATATTTCAGGTATATTCGAAGCATCTTGAGTCAGAAGTTGGTGTATTTAGTAGAGTTCATTACACATGAAAATCGCCGTAAGGCAGGAGCACTGCAGGGTCTAGGAGCCAAACTGGCTCGAGCAATCCGGCATGTGCCATCCCAAGATGTCCAAAAGTCTGCTGCTAGGTGAATCTAAAGAGCTCGGTTCCCTCGAGGATCAATCACAAACCGTACAGGCATGGAGAAGGGTCTTTGCTGAGCTGTGTTGTTGTCATTTTGCTGGCGGCGGCGTCACCCTCGATCGCATGCGTCAAGCGCCAGTGAGGCAATACTCACCCCTACAACGTTCAACCAACGCCGGTGCGATGCCAGAGCCAAAAGCGGCCTGGCACCACCAGAGCGGATGCATCAACGAAGAGGGGGCAGGGGAATGGAAGGTAAAAAATGCGGCGTGCCCCCACTCTGCCGCCAATGAGCGCGCAAGCAGAGGGGAGAATCGGTGGGGTTGGTGTTGTAACACCACCGCACACCACCACACAGTGGCCAAGGGGCACGAAGGGTGGAGCGGAGAGCGGAGGATGCTGCGGACGCAACTCGTCGTGCTCGGAGTTGTCGTCATTGGCGAAGGCGATAGACTCGATGTTGGTGTCTGGTGCATAAGCACCAACAGACACCACCAGACCACAACCAGGTGCAAGATGCCGTCGATGGACTCGAAAAGATGCCAACGCCGAATGAACAGTTGGCATGCGCGCATTCTGGCGGTCAGCGGACATGGTGGCTGACCGCTGGCTGGAGAATTCCGCGAACGCGAAGTTAGGGTTCCCAAGCGAAGACATAACTTGATGGATGGGTCAGATTGGAGTAGATTCTGACGAGGAAGACGCCGGTGACGTCAAACAAGTCGTGCGGCAAGCCAGTTGTCCTGCAGGAGCGGCGCTGCTGTCCAGAATGGCGAGGGCGCGTTTGGGTGCGTGTCTAAAACGTAACTCTTCGTAAAATTAACCAAATCGGGCGATGTAAAAGCCAAATTGGGGTGAAATTCGACGAGGAAAACGGCGGTGAGGTCAAAAATAACGTGCGGTAAGCCAGTTTTGCCACAGTTCGGGCGCTGCTGTCCAGAGTGTAGGGCACGTAGTTGGGAATGGTCGGAAATGCGTAAAAACGGCAGGGCACAATTGTCGAGCCCAATTTGCTTACGGTTGGATGATATAATTTGGACGCGGCCGCGATCTTCAACGGTGGCCGGGGTCGGGATATAGTTGCTGTCGTGAGGACTAAACAGCTGCCGTCGGTTGCGGCGAAATGCGTAAAAGCAATAGGGCACAATTGTAGCCCAAACTGCTTACGGTTTGGCGATAAAATTTTGGACGCGGCCGCGATCTTCAACGGTGGCCGAGGTCGAGATGTAGTTGCTGTCGTCGACGTGCGTCAGCTGCCGGCGACGTGCGGCGGTTTTCAAGGAGTTTCGACGTGCCCTCCAAGGATCAAAAGTAATCAACGAACACCCACAACAAGTGGTGGCCGATAACCTGACAAGAAGTGAGATATATATATGTAGATATATATGTCGAATGCGTGTGAGCAGAACAGTCTCGCAGGGGCAGGTGTTCTCGGATACTAAGATGATATAAAATACTTAGGTGAGTGTTTTATAGCACACCGATAACTGTGACAACGGACACTGGTGACATCTCAGGCTGAGGGGTGACAGACAGGAGGCCCACTGTGCCCCCCCCTTACAGTGGGGTGGGCAAGATTGGGCTTCCCGTGACACAGAGAAGAAAGCTGAAGCCGTGAGCTCAGGGTTTCAGATACAGTACTCAAGTGAATATTGGAATACAGATAGTGTTTTAATATTCCTAGCGGTTGGTGATGCTGCAGCAGACACAGCAGAGAGTCACAACACAGTGAGGGGTGACAGCAGAAGGGGGGCAACCGTCACCCTTATACAGGGGGGGGAAGTTGCATCCCCCGTGACAGTTCCAAAGGACCTAGATTGGAAGTTATTCAAGAAAAAATCAACTTTCAATCGCTTTCCCCCCGCGAATGGAGGCTTCGCTCCAAACATTCTCGTAGCCCATCGCGAGCCCATCGCGAGCTGTGATGTCCGGACTCCGGACCGATGTGCATTTCAAGGTATGGTTTACTGGAGGTCAACATTAGCATAAACAATTGCAGATCTAGATCTCGAGATCGTATACGTGTTTTTAGTTGGTGCTTAAGTATGGGAGATCGCGGAACGGTATCGACCATAACTTCGCCATGCCTTAACTACTTAACTCCCCGAAGTGCATAATAATATGTTTAGATAGGTTCAGCCAACCTATTTATCGAATAAAAATATTTGAAATTTTGTATGCTAATGTTGACCTCCAGTAAACCATACCTTGATTTACTGTCCATTCAGTCTTAGTGTTGAAATCTGTATAGGCAGCCATGGCCGGGAGTCCCGGTGCAGGCCCCTATGACAGACTCCTAGGCCAACACTGGACTGCTGACTGATCTATAGGTTACTAGAATGTCCTAGTGACACAGTGAAAACGCTGAACGCCGTAGGGTTTGAGCGAGGCAAATCGGGTATCTCAAAAAATAGAAATGAATACACGACTATCGGGCTATCTAAGCTCTGAGGCCGTCACTAGGCAATCATATCGTGTCGCACAGTCTAAGCTACCGAAGTCGAACTACTGAGTACAGGTAGGAAGTCATTGTATTGTCACTGTCACTATCATACGTCATACGTGGTACTGAACTACTGAATCTCAACACACCACCTCGGCTGAGGTGGCACAAGAATGTGAAACAGGTAGCTAATGCAAACTAAGAGGTCCCCGTCCACGGATCAGAATGAACAACATCAACCAAAGGGCCGACCTGCCGCCGTCCCCGCTTCCGGCTAACCCTCTAAACCGAATGCTAAAGTACTAGTATATTGGCTATTACCCTTCGGGTGGCTTAAGCCACCCTAATAGCGATTTAGGGTGGCTTAAGCCACCTTAATATTTTCAATTATTGCGGGAGCTATCGGTACCGGAAACTTGATTTTTTAGCTCAAAATGACGGCGACAATGTCTTCTTTTAGACACTATATGCACTATTCGGCGAGCCCAAGTTCCCGGTGAGCAATTTTGGGAAGTATCCAAGAGGGTGCAACATTTAGTGAATTTTGAGTTATTTTTAACGGTTTTTGCATACCCATGCTACTTCGACCGAGATTTTGAGGGTCAAGATGACCTCGGATCAAACTTTTGGCGACACACTGCAGACAGAGCAGCTCGAGATCTTGACATCATAGGTCTCCAAATTTTGAAAAGCGCCTTCGAGGAAGCCCCCGTGAGCTAATTGGCGTAAGGTGGCTTAAGCCATCTTAAGGAAAATTGGGAAATACCCACCCTACTTCAACCAAGATTTTGAGGGTCAAGATGAACTCAGAACAAACTTTTGATAAGACACTGCAGAAAGAGCAGCTCAAGACCTTGACGACACAGGTCTCCAAATTTTGAAAGCACCGCCGAGGAAGCCCTAATGAGCCCTTCAAGTTAAGGTGGCTTAAGCCACCTTAAGCTGCGGGTAATAGGCAATATGCATGCCAACTAGGTGGACTGCCACAAGGATATGAAAATAGCAACTGGTCTCCGCCAGATCTCGCTCCCCGACAGATACTCTCATCCGATGCTGCTCGGCTCGATGGTCAACCAATACTCGAGGTCATAGAAGATGTCAAAGAAGTACAGGATGTAGTCCAAAGGCCAGAATCCAGTCAGATGTGCTTAAGGTCAGAGTAGAGCTGTCGGTGTCTAAGGTCTCATAGGGCAGGTCGTCATAGGTACCAGTCTGTCCACGAACACAAAGTCCAGTCCAGGAGGGCACCACGTCAAAGGGCATCAATCCAGTCAGACCAGAAAGACCCCTTGTCCGACCGCTGCCGGCTCATAGGCCTGCAGCTCAGCCGGACAGAGGACCAGAGAACCTAGGAGTCACCCGCACCACTGGGGCGCGGGCGGATCACGTCCATGAAGGACTCGATCATGCTGATGATCACCCGCACCTTGTCCTTGAGGCCAGGAAGAGGCTTGGTGAAGATATCAGCCAGGTTGAGCAAAGTATTGATGTAAACCGGCACAAGGAACCCAGCACACACACACCCCCGAAAGCAGTGAAAACGGATCAACACGTGCTTAATCTTGGTGGATAGCATGCCATTCCTCAGGATGGAGGAGTCCGCCTGGTTGCCAATCATGACAGCCACCGGGAGCTCCAGCCTGGGAATGAAGGGTCCAAAGGTACCATACATGCCAGACCGCTGAGAGTGGTACTCCCGTGGACCGTCCCCATAGCCTGTGCCGTCAAATGGCACCGGCACCGCATGAGGCAGGGCATACAGGCTGCTGTCAGGAACAGGCTCAGCATCCCGATAGTGTAGGGGGGAGGCGGGGCCCATCTGACCATAACCCATAACATGATTCTCGAAGAACGTGGCCGCCCTCTGCATCCAAGAAGTGTCAGCTGCAGGGAAGGCCGTAGACAGAGCCAGAGCAGACACACCCGGCTCCTGCTGCGTGATTCTGATAAACCCGAACAACTCCACAATGATATGGATAGCAGACATGGCCCGCTGTCCAACCACAGAGGCAGCCACATTCTCAGATCCAGTGGAGGACATCTCAGCATCCGGTCTGGCGGGCACACACCCAATGAAGCACCATGCCGTTGAGGAACGCAATGCCCCCCAAGTAGGAGAGGCACCCGTTGAGCTTGTCACGAGCATGGTCAGCATCCGAATACACCGGTATTGTGAGCACAGAAAGCGGTGCACTGGGGTAAGCATAACGGATACGCACGGTAGTGCCGTGTGAAGTAAAGATACTGAACCACTCTCTGAAGTGCCTCCCAGGCCTGAGCTGAGGGGCACGAGGAGAACTGTCGGCCAGATATATGACTGAGTAGTACACATCTGGCCTAGTGCACCGTGCAACCCACAACAGGGACCCGAGAAGTGAGAGGTACGGGGTGACAAGGGTGAGATCAGGGTGCTCCGGCTTCTGGATAACGAGGTTCACATCCATCGGATTGTGAAAGGTTTTGGCTGGAAGCTTGAACTTGGACATGAGCTCCTTGATCTGCCTGGTCTGGGACAGTGCAATGCCCCACCGATCATAGTCAACCGCAAGCTGCAGGACGGCTGTCATACGGCCAAGATTCTTGCTCTTGAATGCCGCCTGGAAAGCTGCCCAGAAAGCCTGGTGGAATGCATCATCACATGTCAGCCCGAAGTCATCCACGTAGACAGCCACGAAGGCTACGAACACAGAGGTCACAATATAGTAGAGGCAGGAAAAATAATTAATATAGAATAAGTTTTCATAATTTTAGAATAACCCGTTTTCATGGTGAATTTAGAATAAGTTTTCTTGATGTCATCCGGCTATGACCGGTGGTCCTTTTCACGACTCGTGTTCAAATAATGTGCACACAGGTCAAACGCTCTCGTTCCCGCTGGTGCCATCCTGAGGAAGCCTCCAAAAAGCTTCAACAAGGTTTGTCTCGCTTGTGATAATGGTGGGCGCCGTTGTAATAGACACTAACGGCGTGTTCTGCTTGAAAAAAAGGCCCCTGTACTTCTTCTATATCCTAAACCCTTTGACTTGCCTTTTACCGCTGCACGCGACCGGCAAGCATCTTTGAAACTTCCGAGTTTCAAAGATGCGTTTTGTATTTTGGGTGCACCCTAATTTTACAAAACGGCCGAGCGCTTCCCGTTTGTGCGGGATATTCACATTTATCCCATGGAATATTTCATATGGATTAACACACATAAGCACGAAGGCATCGGCCACGCAACTTTGAAACTAACGAGTTTCAAAGATGCGTTTTTTGTCATTTGGGTGCGCATACCCAAATAACAAATCAGCCGAGCGCTTCCCGTTGGCGTGGGGTATCCAACGCTTGAATGTTGAATATTCATTGTAATATGAGTTAGCATGCGAGGTTGCAAAGGCATCGGGACAGAATCTACGAAACTGTCCTATGCCTTTGCCTTTGGGTTTGGGTTCGAACGTCACACCCAAACCCAAAAAAGATGCCAAACAGCCGAGGGCTTCCCGTGCGTCCTAATGCACGAAACTTGGCACGAATACTACCATGGTACATATATTTAAGTTACCAGAAGCTCAAGGCTTCAAGTTACTTGTGCGCGAAACGCGCAATTTATTTCTAAGGCAGATGTTTTGGGTTTGGGTTCGAACGTGACACCCAAACCCAAAGATGCCAAACAGCCGAGGGCTTCCCGTGCGTCCTAGAGCACGAAACTTGGCACGAATACTGCCAAGATACATATATTTAAGTTACCAGAAGCTCAAGGCTTCAAGTTACTTGTGCGCGAAACGCGCAATTTATTTCTAAGGCAGATGTTTTGGGTTTGGGTTCGAACGTGACACCCAAACCCAAAGATACTTCGCTTTCATATCATCGAAATCAGTAGACTGTTGAATTTAATCGACGAGCCACTCGCCAAGGTTTCCTAATATTAGCGAACTTTTACCGTTTGGCCTCCTACGCAAGCTTAAAGCAGACATCGACCGGAACCAATACTTCTAGGGTTGTAATCCATTTTACCACCTTAAAATCCTCGTCATCGGCTTGCTTTTGACATGTAATCAGCATAAGGGGACATCTTAGATTGATTTCCAGTCATAAGAAATGCTCGATGAGAATGATGAGCTAATCACGACAGGCATTAGCAGAGTGTGAATTGCGGAAGTGTGGCCAAGATCGCCATTTAACTCCATTTTATGACCTTAAAACTTTAATTAGGGTGAGTGTAACATGTCATGAGCATAAGGGGACATCTGAGATTGATCTCCCAGTATAAACAACAATCGGTGAGAATGTTACATTGATCGGGGTGAGCGTTAACAAGGTGCAAATTGCTAAATTATTAAATTATTGCAAAAATCGCATTTTAAGTCCAACTTACGTTTAAACCCTGATTCGGGTGCATGTAACATGTTCTGCGCATCAGAAGACATTTGAGATCGATCTTCCTTCGATTAAAATTGACGGAGAGGATGATAACCTGATCAGGTCAAGGGATAATAAGGTAAAACTGGCTATTTTTGGGCCAAAATCGCCGTTTCGGTCCATTTTGTAACCCTAAAAGCCCCACATAGGGTCGTGTAACATCTAGTTGGCATGTGGGTACATCAATAAATATCGATTCTCCACCATAAAAAAATGCTGGGTAAGAATGATAATGGACAATGGGTATGCGTCAGATGGCCCATTACAATTTTGGGCAGTTTCAGCGTATCTGAGTCGTGGAACCCGTCACACGGGCCCTTTTGCGACATAGTATGACGTGATATGAAAGTATGCCAATATGTCAGTATGACAGCATGACATCACAATATGACAGCGTGACAACATAGTATGCTAAGTCTACAATCACATGCGCACCCTGACAGTGGCGCGTCATCGCACTTCGGTTTCAACTGATTCGGTTATTTTCATCGAAAAAGTGGTTGCTAGCTAGGAACCCAGAAAACGCAGCACACCCGCGGCCACGCGGCGGCCTCGTTGTCACTGGGTGTTACATTTTTGCCACATCGAATTTACGTAAATTGTTGCAAACGGTGTTTTTTTGCTTGGCTGGCACTGCGCTCTTCAGAATTGTAAGTCCTCGTGCCCTCCTGCCCGATATAACCCGTGTAGTGTATTTCGTCGCGTAAACTTGCCTAGGTTGAGCGGTTGCTAGCACGTGAACGGATACGTAAAGTGACCCGAAGCTCATCGGAAAATTGCTTGCTGATGGGTTTTAAAAACCTCATACGTTTCGGATTATGTGTTGCGTACTTTAACGTGTTGCTGTGTGCTGTATCAGGCATACCGGCCAGTTTAACGGACGCGCCTCTGAATTTCCTCACCCTAAGCCATGGCCCATTATTGTGTACAGTGCGTGCTTGACATGAGAACTGAAAGTCTAAAGGACTTTCAGACTTGTCCCTGGAAGTGTCAGAAGTGCGGGGACCCTGTATTTTCTTGCAATACCCTCGTAGAGACGGAGACTTTTTTCATTGAGGCCTCCCGTGATGCGTTCGCTAGCCTCGCTCGTGCCAAATCTCGAGCTAACTGCACAGCGATGGTTTCGAATTTTCCCCTGCGAGTTTTCGAGAGCATAGTACAACCACTCGGCCGGGTCTACAAACGCGCTAACCCACGGCAAGGACAGACAGTTTCAGTTCGCATCACGCGACAAGAGAATTTATATAAGTTGTACACTTTTGAAAGTATTACGCAGGAAGTGGGCTAGGTGCAATCAGAGTGCGTCCGTCCGGTGAGCTAGCAGGAATATCGGTCCCAGCAGTTCTGAAGCATACAATATGTGTTTTTGGAGGCCACAGTTTGTACATCACCTATCAGCGACTAGTTTTCAATAGTGGAGGGCGCCTGACACTCCCCGTCGCATTCCCCAAGCATCCAGAGCAGTGGGGAAAGCCCGAAACCTTCGTGCCAGAAGCGTACGTTAAAAAACACTGGAGCACCGTACTGTACGCCACCGCTGCACGGAGAACGGGCTGAGAGTTGATATAAGACTGGCGGGTCATGGCCGCGAACTTGGAAAGGAGGCGGATCGAATAGCTTCGGACGATGTGTTCCAGGGTTTCGGTGCAGAGGACCAGGCTATGCTGATAGAAGGAGCTCGCAGCGAAGCACAATATTCCTCGTGCTAGCTGATGAGGCTGCTGCCCGCCGTTCGGCTCGTTTAGTCGGTACGTTCGACTTGCTCTGCTTCCTTCGCCTCCTTTGCTTTCTGAAATATTTTCCGCCTGTCGTGTCTGCTTATGTTCCTGTGCTTTATCATCTTCGACCTGGCCATAATGCGAGTGGCCACCTCACTTTTCATAGTTTGGCCTGCAACTCCGTTGAGTCCTTTGCCTTTTTTTATTGCTCCGTCGCCTGGCATTGAGTTTGCGTTTGCTGTGCAGGTGTTCAAGTCCCTGCATACTGTAGTCCAGAAGATCCCCGTGACGAAGAACTTGCATAGGGACGTGTGCGTAGGCAGCATGGGCGTAGAGCTGCACGTCGACCGAAGAACCATGGTTGACCACGGGCTGTATGTATGCTTTTGCCTTGGCCTGTAGTATTTCACTCTTTGCCTGTCGAGCTGCAGGTGTGTCCACGGGAAGTCGTGTCTTCATTTCGTCGTACACGTCCTTTAGTGTGGTTCACACCGCCATAGCCAACACAAAAAGCTCCTCGTTTTCTGATAAAACTATCAGCAGCATTCCCCTGCAGTGTTGAAACGTGTCATCACATTCCCGTCCTATTATGTTCGGCACCTTTTCTTCTTTCACACCTTGCTTGCCTTTCGTCTTCCGCACTTTGATACAGCATCGCACTTTCTCTTTTAGGTGCGCTGCAAGCCTGTCTGCTTGCGTGTTACAGTGACACCTACAGGTATTCTCAATGGTGTTGTGGACCTCCCGCAGGGTGAAGTGAAGCAGGTCGAGGACGTTGTCGATTGGCTGGATATCAAGTATGGGACCCTTGCCGTGCATGTCGCCTTTGTGCGCGGTCTGGTAAGCGAGCCGTGCTTTCTCACCGCGGGGACCTTCGTCTGCGAGCATCTCCTCGGCCGAAGCAAAATCTGCTGGGCATAATGGGCCCTTCCACGGGAACACCATGCCTGCATGAGGAAGGTGAGCCCCCTCCATAATACTCTCGTAGGTCCGCAGGCTCGGTTGTGTCTCAGACTCTCACCCTCTTCCCAGTCGTCAGTGCGGTGTAGGAAGGCTTTTTCGACTGTGCAGAACGAGCAGCAATTGTTATGTGAACATGTTGCCAGTCCATTGACAACATTTATCCACTTCATATCCCCTCCACCAGTAGTCTTCACGGTATACTCTTTGTTGTCGACTGGCAGTTTGTTCGTATTCAGGTCCAAGAGTTCAGCGAGCACACGAGTCATAGCCTGCTTGATGTCATCATAGTCCTCCTTTCCTTCGAAAACGACGAGGCTCTCGTTACTCAGAGGTGAGTTCAACGAGGGGAATGTCTGCGGGTCGTGATCCTCTGGCCGTTTTGTAATCCGTTTGTATGCAATCGTTGTTTGTGAAATGCCCGGAAACATATTTGCCCCGTCGCCTGCCACTTGCACCTCTATCTCGGCTGTATCTTCTGGTGGCGGGTTGGAGCGAACGCCCTCTTGCAACGCTGTGATGAGAGAAATTGTCACGCCGTGGCCTCCCGTGAGTTGTTGTGGTTTTGCTGTCTTGAAGTAGGCATTCTCAAGTGCAACCGTACGGTGTTTACTTGCGTGTGTCCCTAGGGACGGCATAGGCACTTCCGGTTTAACGAAGGCAGGCTCATACACGTTCTTGTCTTCGTTGTATTTCCCACTAAGACAGTTAATCAAGTCTTGATACGGCCGTTCAGGAAGAGCACATCGCAGGCGGATTGCAAGACCAAGCTCGGCCGTCCACTGTCGCTCGATAGCCCGGACCAGTTTTTGCTCTATTATGCGAACAGCGCGGGGTGAACTCCGTATCGCCTCAGCAAGGTATTCCCGATTCTCCCTCCTGCTAAGTATGACCTGCATTGCTACCAGGCCGTCCGATGGTATTGAAAAGTTGTCCTGGATAAATGCCGTGATGTCCTGTGTCATACGGGATATGCGAGAAGACTTGACAGAAGGCTTATCGTGTGGGAGGGGGAGTCGTTTGCGAGTGCTCTGCACGGCTTCCTCGGCTTCCTCGTCTGATGCAGGCTTATCATGGAACAATCTCGCATAGTGGTTGCCTCGAGCGCGCTCTCGGGCTATCTCATCTCTAGCCTCCTGAAGTACTGTTTCCTGTTGCTTTAAACGGTCTGCAAGTGTCTGCAGTTGAGTGGCTTGAGTTGTGATAGTGGCCTGCAGTACTGAAAGCTTTCTCTCCACTCGGCTGGTCACAGGTGCTGCCTGACGCATAACGGGGGTCGGTGCAACAGTAGCCTCCACCGCCAGTGCTGTGCTAGCAGTGTGACTTGATATTTTTTTAGAACCCAGCTTGTTGCCTTTTTTGAACTTGTTATTAGACTTATTATTGCTACCCATGGTGCTAGAAGTAAAGTAAATAATGAATTATTCCTTCTATTCCCTGACTTAAGTAGTGCCCTCCCCCAGTGTCAAAAGTACGGAAATTGCCACGTCATGGGTAGGAATCCCGAGCTGCCAAGTCAGCATATCTGATTCTTAAACTTAACTTAATAATTAAAACTGATACACCACATAGATTTGAACTCTTAGTATGCATATGCCCGATCAATAGTATGTTCACCCTCGTAATGGTTATGCGCGGCATGTACCTACCTTTTTTACAACAGCAAAAACAGTGTGATAACATTAGAATCCGAGAAATCGAACATTACCATTCGAAAGAGCACCATCGAAAATGGTATAGAGCACTTCATAAGGACTATATATACATATTATGGCATTGATAACCATAAAAAACCCTAAGTGCTATGAAACCCTACGTGTTGGGGTGCCATGTGAATATATGACAAAGGAACTGTATGACAGTCACAGGATTGACAAATCAGGAGTCATATGCATGACCGATGTTAAATGCTGAATCAGATGAGAGATCGGAAGTGCTCGGATAATTATAAAAGAACTGACTTGAGAGATCAGGTAATTATAGAAGAACTTACTTGATCTCATTGGATGTGCCACTGATGTGCCACTGACGTGCAGCTACTGGATGGCAGATGATATATGCAAACGGAATCTGATATGGCAGTCTTCCGGAATAGTTATTTAGGGTGAGCGATCGCTCAGACTGCTGGCCCACACTGCAGGACTGCTAGAAAGTAAGGGTTGATATAATAAGTTAAAATCCTCATAGTGTGCCCACAACAAAATGGCGGTACGCTGATATGCAACGGTGCGATGCCGCGAGATCAGGAATTCAGGGTTTCCGGGTATTTTATTAATCGATTGTGATTTTATGCACTGTAGACTGTTGACTTGACTGTATCGTGTATGACTATGCGTCTATAAATGAGTATCGTCTATGATTTCCCCAACTCTGAAATCTCGCAAGCCAGAGGTTGCAACCGCTCATATGAAACAATCGCGAACTATCGCGTGATCAGATGCAACAGAGGGCTCGGCTCCCTCTTATAAAAGCCACCCAACCTGCAAAGGTTGCCTTATTCATTTATTTATTGCTCAGATGCAACGGTGCAGTGGATCTCGAAATTGGTGAAAATTCAGGGTTTTCGATGCAGTGTGTAATTTTCCCCGACCGCAAAAATCACGATTGTTTGCGCTCGGGGTCTTTCCCGACCTATTGGTATGCCTCTAAGGAAGCATACTTGTGGGTCTGTGTCGTTCAGTTGTTGTTTACTAACACGAACTGACGCAACTACTCGAGATGCCGTCGAGTTTGTTCGAATCCGCGAACTACAGAGGTTGGGGCGCTCGTTCTCGCTCAAGGCACCAAATGTCGCATCGTGTAAAGATACCCTATATCAGCCCTCAACGCTTGCAAAACCGACGTACACGAGCTCCATGACTATTCGAGAGTGAACGACGGTTGGGTTAGACCCTACGCTTACCTTCAAGATTCCTTTGAGTTTACTCATAGTGGTTAACTATGGAGGTTGGGGCGCTCGTTGTCGCTCAAGATACCTAATGTCGCATCTGCAAACTACCCTGACAACCCTCAACGTTTGCAAAGTCTACAACAGCTCCGTGACCACTTGAGAGTGAAAACCGGTCAGGTTATACGCTTACCTATACATCAATATGCCGTCGAGTCTGTCGGATCCGTGAACGACCAACTACGTATGGAGGATGAGGCGCTCGGTCTCGTTCATTATGGTGCTATAATAGCCGAACGGGTTGGATGAATACCAGCACTCGCAGCAGATAGTCTCGAAAGAGATAGGGGGAAACATTGAAATATGATTGTTTTGGTTTCTTTTTCAACATGCTTGCATACAGTACCGTAATACATCTGATATATCAGATGACACCAAGCATATGGAAGATCCTTCAAGTGGCATGGTTCATAAAAACATTATGATACAGACATTCCGAAGGTGATTGGCATATTTAAAATCTATCCTTAGATTGAATGTGGGCTAGCCTAACATAATATTTGAGAGCAATATTTGTCGATACCCCCTTTCGGTCATAGGTCACAACAACGTAAATATGCCGAGCATACGATTACTTAATGCTGTGTGGGGTTTCAATGGCACGGTGGAAATTACATTCATATGCATACTTACTATGATAATTATATGTCGGGGAAACCAATGGCGACTTCCATTTTGTCGGATTTTCATTGGATAGGGCATTGCATGCACGTGAAACAACCCTATAAAGCACAATAACCAGGATTTGTTCGGAAAACACGCCCATCACATTTTCAAAAATGCCCGCCTCTCTGGGCCTCGGGTTTGTACTGACGGTGTTAATTGTGATTGCATCGAGACCAAAGTCAATGGTTGATCTTGACGGTGCCTTGCAATTCCATAGTGTTGAATCAATGCCAAACGTGCCGGTGTATACGAATATTCGAAATAATTTGGGCATTTCCTTATCTAGAAATTGCTAAAGTTTTTATGAAAGAATGTTCCATGTTGCTCCCGCCTGCTTTGGACGGATACACACCAAGAGCCTCGTGCATGCGGCTGGTCAAATACAAGCCCCTTGCCTACAATATATCAATGCAAAGCCCCTGCCGCCTTCAGTGCATCAATGCAGCAAGCTACCACTCTTCGGTGGATCAATGCAGGGTTCCTCCTGCTGCCTGTGGAGGATCGAGGCAAGGCGCTGCCTGCTGCCTGCGGAGGATCGAGGCAAGGCGCTGTCTGCCGACGACGGATCGATTCCGCAGGCTTCCTACCTTTGGAGGATCAATACAGATACCCTTCTGCCTACAGCGGACCGTTGTAGGAGGCCTCTAACATACGGTGGATCAATACAGTTGCGGAGTCCCTTATGGCGTTGGATCAATGCAGATGTGGAGCTCCTCCTGAGGGCCCTCTGGCTGCCACAGCGCTTTCAGCAATGGCAACATCCGCTTCAGCTCGATTTCGCTGCCGATCATCACCCAGCGTACTGGTGATGCCACAAGGGGCGCATGCGGACTCTTCACTGCATCAGCTCCTATCAGTGCCGGTGTGTGTGGGCCATCAGTGGGTGAGCTGGAACTTGGAAGGAAGACGAGCTCCAGCTCGGCGGTGGGCTCCTCGCGGCACCAGTGCGCCGCCTTCCGGGAGTCTGAGTCCGGCGCCTCCTCTCCTCCAGAGCGCGCTGCATCGGCTGGGTGCAAGGTCGCCCTGCAGAGGGCGCAGACTCGGCAGCGATCCAGCAGCATGTAGTAGGGCTCGTCCACAGCCTCCCCCGCAAAGCTGGCGTAACTCGTGAATGCTTCCCTCACCAACAGTAGCTCACTGCACCTCACACAAAGCCGCCCCTCGTCAGTGTCGCGCGAACCTCACGGTGTCCTCCAAGCACACAAGTGAACGGCCGCTCCACTCCTTCTCAGAGCCACCGCCCCTCGCTCGTCTCCCGGGGATCCCCTGCCCTGCGGGTGGCAATCTACTGCCAGCCCAACACGAGGACCATCTCCTGCGCTCCTCACCGGTGCTGACAGACGTGCATGCGGGAGGTCCACATCGAGCCGTCGCGCTCGCAGGCGCGCTATTGGCCGACTGTGCCTCGCGGGTGCTGCACACTGCAAGGCCGCAAAGAGATGGTGACTGACCTGCTAGTGAGCACCAGCGTGCAGCCGGATGCCCCCATGCTGGAAGCGGTGGTGAACTGCGGCTTGTGCAGATGGGCGGCCGCTGAGCTGGCGGCGGCCAGATCCGAGGCACAGGTGGCATTGTGCTGTGCACAGTAAAACAACATGATGTAGATGTAGATCTCAGCTGGCCGTGCGCCTCCCACGACCGCCTGCGCCACCCTCCCGTATGGCTTCACGTGAGATCCTCCCCTTCATCATGCGAGGGGCGCTCTGCCTCAGTTCTTTGTTCTCGTCACTGGCGCAGGCGACAGTGTTCTTGCTCTCGCCAGTGCTAACGTTCTCGTTGCTGTTGCACCCTGCTAGAGGGAACTCTACCATTGCGAGGAAGACTTTCGGGAGGAGGCAAACCGTCAGATCAACTTTCATTGCAGCGCACACCATGGCTTCATGCAAAAAGAATCTTGGTGACGCGGCGAGCTCAGCAGCACTGAAGGCGCAGCAACTTACTGGCACGGAACGCAGGGAGAACACCTGAAGCTGCTGCAACTGCTGTTGGTCACTGCTCCGGATCCCGAAAGACTTCCACCCTGATGCGAGTACCCGGCCCTCCTGGTACCCAAGCACCCGCCCCCCAACGTCCACCTCACTGCTCACTCCATGGCCTCTTTGGCCACCCCGCCTTCCTGTGCCGGCCTCCCGCCTCGCGCATCAGCTCATGTCGCCCGCCTTCCTGTGCCGGCCTCCCCGCCTCGTGCATCAGCTCATGTCGCCCGCCTTCCTGTACCGGCCTCCCGCCTCGTGCATCAGCTCTGTCGCCCGCCTTCCTGTACCGCCCCCCTCGTGCATCAGCTCATGTCGCCGCCTTCCTGTACCGGCCTCCCCGCCTCGTGCATCAGCTCATGTCGCCCGCCTTCCTGTGCCGGCCTCCCCGCCTCGTGCATCAGCTCATGTCGCCCGCCTTCCTGTACCGGCCTCCCCGCCTCGCGCATCAGCTCATGCTAAATGTAAAACCCATATTCTTTTAGGGTTTTAGGGCTCTTCCCACCAGCCGGCCACCGCAATTCCATTACGCGGCTTGCTGACCTCGCATTTGCACTTCCGGGAGGCGCGGGCTCACGACGGCAGAGCTGAGCTACCAATGGCGTTCAAGTTATGGTGGATGCACCCTCGTTCACCCACCTAGTTTCCCAGCTTAATAGCAGTCGGACGGTAGAAGAGGGTTCCCAGAGCCCAAAGAATGATCGCCATCGGATTCTGGCCTAGATGGCCCTGCCGGAGCTCCCCGCGCAAGAGCAGAGATCCCAGCGATCCCTCATTGGCCAGCGCATGCCACACCCGGCAGGAAGAAGACTGACCTGAAGACGTGCAGTGATGGATGCTGTGAGCTTGGAGTTCCTGGTGATGAGGGTATGCGTGTCACCACTCGCATCCACAACCAGCATCATCTGCTGCCCAGCACTCACCTGCGGGCTTTGCCTCCCATAGCCCCGTCAGCTGAGGGCCGGCAGTCCGAAGATCTGCCTGCACGTTGTGCACGCTGCCGTCAATGAGGTTTCTGCAGGTTTCGGAGTGAACTGAAGTGCGTCCAATACTTCAGTGCTGGAATAGGTACTCTACCAGGAGACTGCGATCCTTCAGCTCGCACCAAAATGGACTGAAACCGCACACCAGCCCTAACAGCAGAAGGTGCCGCCACGTGGACCTTCCGGTATTGTGTGCCGGAGGGGCTGCCATGTGGGCTGTCTGTATAGATACCCAATCTAACACATGGCATCAACAGTTTTGCAAACTTTATCGACATGAGCCGGGTCCCAGTAGCGCTGCAATTCGTCCCCCCAAGGCCCGGCCAATACAGCACGGCGCATCGATTCACTACCCCCCTCCCCCAAGGCCCGGCCAATACAGCACGGCGCGCATCGATTCATTACCCCTCCTCCCCCAAGGCCCGGCCAATGCAGCACGGCGCGCATCGATTAATTACCCCCCTTCCCCCTCAAGGCCCGGCCACTGCAGCACAGCGCATCGATTAAATACCCCTCCTCCCCCCAAGGCCCGGCCAATGCAGCACAGCGCGCATCGATTCATTACCCCCCCTCCCCCAAGGCCCGGCCAACGCAGCGGCGCGCATCGATTCATTACCCTCCCTCCCCCAAGGCCCGGCCACTGCAGCACAGCGCGCATCGATTCCGAAGGGGAGCTCTTGCGATGCTAAAAGCCTCTGTTAGATGACGATATGGAGGGGGCTGAGGTGACGCGGGGGAAGGGGTGCACCATAACGTCTTCGATGTCCAGTAGCTTGAGCATGCACAGCACGTCCAAGGTTGCAAAGCAGCAAATATAGATTGCAACCTCACTTAGGAGCAGCACCACCCGCTGCTCCCCCTCGCACGCCGCTTGGCTGGCCTTCCTCGCCCCCTGAGGCACCCCCCTCCCTCCCTCGTGCCGCTGAGTGCAAAGCAACCCAGCCGTGACTGATTTGAACTGTGGCGGCTATCCATCGTCTCCACATCAACGGCTGGGCAACTTCAACCAACACGCGGGATAAGGGCCGTGTCAAGATACCACACACGGAACGGCACGAGGCCCACCAACGAAATCCAGCCCACCATAATCCCAGTGGATGTGAGAAGCATTTAGGAACAGGTCGGGGCCGTGGCTAGATACCACACACTGAACGGCACGAGGTCCGCCAGGAAAAGCCAGCCCACTATCATCCCAGTGGATGTAGAAAGCATTTAGGGTCAGGGTGGGGCCGTTACAAGATACCACCGATGCACACATGTCTCAAACCAAATGCAAGGCAGTGTGGCTGGATGCACGGATGTCCGCTCCGTTCGAGGATGCTCGGCGTTCTCGGACGGTCCAAAATGGTGCATCCTCGAGCACTCCGCTCGGCCCGGCAGCCTCTCCGCAATCACTTCACATCTGCAGCCTACCCTTCATTCCTTGAATGTTGTCGACACCCCCCACCAGTGGCACCGCCGAGTGGCCCTCAGTTCGGAGCTAACTCCGAGTGCCTCTGCCAGATGCCGCCTCGAATGCCGCATTGGAGGGCTGTCTGCACCGCCTTTGCAAACGCCTGGCCCGGACGCCTACCTCAAACCGAGCATCCATCGCCTGGCCGGGCCTTTGATCGAGTTCCCAGCCGCACATCCCTGCACCCCCCTGGGTTTAACATTGGGGGGAGCGCACTTTGTCCCTACGGCCCTGTTGGGGGGAGCGCACTTTGTCCCGGCCTCGGAGGTAGGCGCAGGCGAAGTAGTGCAGGCAGCTCTCGAGGCCCCGCTCCTTGGCGATGCGCAGCCGGAACATCACGCTCAGGTTCCGCGCTTCCTCCAGGGACCGCGGGGTGTCCGGAGGGGCGCCCATAGAACCGTTCGCATCCTTTTCACTGCGCACCCCTGTTCGGGCGGCCATGGCCACAACTGCCGGCGCCTCTGCCCTCTTCTCCTGATCCACCGGAAGTGCCTGCTGCCCACAATCCCCATCCATCCAGTGGCCTCAAATGCCCGCTGCCCACAATCCCCGCCCATCCAGTGGCCTCAAATGCCCGCTGCCCACAATCCCCGCCCATCCAACGCCTCAAATGTCCGCTGCCCACAATCCCGCCCATCCAGCGGCCTCAAATGCCCGCTGCCCACAATCCCGCCCATCCAACGGCCTCAAATGCCCGCTGCCCACAATCCCCGCCCATCCAGTGGCCTCTGTACGGATCTTCACCCTCATCGTCCGAGCTGCCCAACCCCTAAGCAAAACCTTCAATATCACACCACCGCAGCGAGGCGTGGGGGCCAGGTGGGTGTGGTGCGAGTGGGGAGGGGCGCAAGCGGGCGCAGAGCAATGCTTTAGGGGCAAGGAGCAACATGGTTGGGCGCGGAGATGTGTGGGGAGATGGGAGTTAGCCTTCACCTCTCCCTCCACCGGCTCGACACAGGCTTCAGGCGGGCATGGGCTCGTGTCAGATGGCCCACCCACGCCGCAGGCCCCAGCACTGTGCTCCGCGCTCACATCCTCCCCAGCACTCCCTTCACTTGCTGCATGCCCGATGTTCGCCCCAGCAGAGGTCGGCGATACTCCAGGGTCATCTGTGGAGGAAGCGGCTACTCCAGGGTCATCTGTGGAGGAAGCGGCTACTCCAGGGTCATCTGTGGAGGAAGCGGCTACTCCAGGGTCATCCGTGGAGGAAGCGGCTACTCCAGGGTCATCTGTGGTAGAAGCGGCTACTCCAGGGTCATCTGTGGAGGAAGCGGCGTTCCCGAGCGGACCGTTGGCAACGCCGAACACTGCAGGTGACGTGGCATCCCAATCATCCCAATGATCTCCCGCATTATCATTCACCGCATCTAACGTGGAGTCCCGGCCCGCAGCTTGGCTTACCGCACCAAGTTTCATTGCGGATGATGTGGTGCCCCCACCCGTTTGGTGAGCAGGTCCTCCGTTCATTTCAGGCAACGCTGAACGGTGGCCAACGCTGAACCCAAAGGGACGTGAGGACACAGCGAGAGGGGCTATTTCAGGCAACGCTGTCGTGGCCGTACATTCTGTGAGCGCCTCCACGTCAGCTCGCATCGCAGGTGACACGGCATCCCAATCGTCCCAGTGGCCATCCGCATCGCTGCCCCTCGCGGGCGAAGCAGTGTCCGCGCCATCCAGGCGTCCGCCTCTACTGCTTTCGGATGCGGACACCGCTGCCTCTTCTGCCTCTGTTCCACCCGCGCTGGAAGTGCGCGCGCAAATGTCTCCTGCCCCAGGCTCTACCGCTTTCACCGTGCCCATATCCTCCCCCATCGCCACCGGCTCCCCTTCTCCCTCCGCCACATGGTCCTCTCGGCTGACCGCCGCGCTTCCTCCCGCTGCGTCTCCTGAGCGCATCGTCACTGCCACCCTGGCTCCCGGCACCGGAGACCCAGCTCCACCCCTGGCTGCTCCTCGTGCTTGCATCTCCTCCCACATGCCCTCTGGCAACCCGAGCGCCGAATCCCGCTTGATGACGGGACTGCGGGGACTCTGCACCTCCGCGTAGCCTCTCCCGTCCCTCCCCCGGGGCTCCCCTACACTCACGTCGTACCCATGCCCTGATGCAAACCCCTGCGCTCCCAGGCTGCCGCTGGGCAGCGCCCCTCTCGCTGTGTCCTCACCCTTCGGTGGCGAGCCGGCCCCCACCGTCCCACTTTCCGGCAGCTGCATAGAAGTTGCCGCCTGATCTGGTGACGAGGCTGTTTGACCGCCATCCGGCGAAGCCAGCGCCGAAGCTGTGCCACCTGGAAAGTCTGTGGCGGCGCGGCAATGGACGGAGCTGTCGTGTCGGGGAGGGAGGGGCGTGGCGCTGGTTGCAGCCCCCTCGGCACTGTGCTGCTGCTGCTGCGCGGGGGCAGGTTCCGGGAGCTCAGCGAGGGGGATGGGAGTGAGATCAGTGTACTTGTGACGCAGCGAGGGTATGGCCGAGGATCGTACGGCTGCCCGCCATCGCACCGCACCATCCCACGTGCCCCACTGCTGCCCCCGGGCCCCTGCCATGCCGCTGGCGCGCTCCCTCCGCGCCTCTCCAGGGTCCGCCCCTACCACAGATGGGCCCTTGAAGAATCCCTCTACCCCCGCCTCCACCCTCTGCCGCCCCTCGGTGGCTTCTGCACGGAGGTGTGTCCCATCTAGCGGTCTCGAAGCCTCCTGCACTCCGCGCCCACGCCCGCTTCCCCCCAAACCCCATGGGGTCTTCAGTGGGGCACTTGGGACCCTCTGCAGCGCCTCCTATCCGCGCGTGGGCAGCCTGAGCGTGGGTACGCCGGGACATACCTGTCAGCATCACTACTAGGGCATTGACCACTCATCACAATCCGGGAACCCCTGACCAATCAGAGCATGCGAGGGTAAGCCCTAATCTAGTGGGGCCGACCCTGACCAATCACAGCAAGCGGTGAGCGTGCTGGCAGCTGTCACGGGCGCCCTGGCACATCCTTGGGAGGTGAGTGCAATGGTCCAATCAGAGGGAGATAATGCGGGGGGCTCGGGGCCGTGAAAGGAAGCGGGTGGAGGGCTCCGCTCCGTCGAACATACCTCAACATAGCTTCGGGACGACACTTCCTCTTCCCCCTCGCTGCATTGATCGAAGTCTATGCTGCGGTGTGCGGAGTTCCTGCGGCGATGCCGGTGTTCGCGCGCCTCTGGCAGCGAGCCGCCCGCGCCGTGGCCCGCTTCGCACAGCGGCTCCAAGCTGAAGTCTCCTCTGCTGTCCCCCCGCGGCCGCGGGATGTCCAGAGGGGGCGTGCCAGGGCTCTCAGCGCCTATGTCCAGAGGGGGCGTGTCAAGGCTCTCAGCGCCTCGAGCGCTCGGAGCGGCGTCACAGGCATTGCCACGGCTTCCCTCCATCCTCGCCTCTTTGCCGTCCTGCGCCCGGGCACGCGCCACAGACGTGGTGGACACAGCAGACATGGCTGGAGAGGTGGGCGCGCGGCAACGCTCCTGTCGGCCCATCTCCGATTGGTCGCTGTCGCTGTCTTCAGAAGTTGTGTCCAGCTCGCTCTCCTCTTCGGGGCCTTCGATTGCCCTGTGACCTGCCTCTGTCCTGTCCTCCTCCTCCTCTGTGTCGTAGCCCGCAATAGTGCATCCTGCCATTGCCTGCGGTGCGCAGCCCCCCCGCCCATCCCCAAACCCTGAATGCGTTTCATGCCCACTCGGGCATCCCTCACAACGCTGGCCGGGCTGGCCACATGCCACAAGCCAGCACAGGGTGGAGAGGCACCTGGACGCCGTCCAGCACGGAGCTCTCGTAGCGGGGGGGCTCCCGGGAGGCGGCGTTCTTCTTCAGACTCAGCTTGCTCATCAGCTGATCCATCTGCACCTCATGCTCCCCGTGCCCAGCCACCTCACCCCCATCCCCCCAATCAGCTGCACAATCGCCCGTCGAATCACATTCTTACCATCGAGCGCTTCACAACCTGCCCCACAGCTTTGAGAGGAAACGGGCAGAAGGTTCAAAACAGGTAGAGGCAGCAGAAGGGGCATCGAAAGCCTACAGGTCTATTGGGTCAGACATGGGGGTCCATGTTAGTGAGGGAAGGGTCGCGGGACAGGCAGCGCCTACCCAGGAGGACCTCCAGCCCGATGAGGTGGCATCTGAGCCGCCCCGAGATCCGGAAGCCGCTTCCCCACGCCACGACGCGCGAGAGCCCGTGATAGATCCCGCTCCCGCCGCTGTCAGGTTCGGGGTTGCTCCGAATGGAACGGCACCAACAGTGCTGGGCCCCGCTTCCGCCGTGCCCGCGCTGGCCGTGTGGGCGCCTGACCCCCTCCAGCGCGTACCAGTAGCGGCTGGGGTGACAAAGCTGGTGGAGGGAGCCCGCCGAGAATGCTCCTCTCCTTGCAAGAAGTCATCCCAGATGCCCAGCCAGGAGCGCCCCCCCTCCCGCTGCAGGACGTCCACCTGGCGCCGCAGCCGTTCTCCGGTGAGCTCCCACCTCGAAGGCGTGATTGCGCCCTCGCCGACCGCGCCCTGCATCCGCCACTCCCCTCCAGATCCCCTCATCCCTCTCCCTCAGGCAAGGGCCCTGCTGGAGGTGGTTGATCAATCACGGCATGCCGTCCATCAGACGCGATGTGCCGCATATCAGGCGCGACATGCCGTCCATCAGACGCAATGTGCCGTCGATCAGGCGCGACATGCCGTCCATCAGACGCGATGTGCCGTCGATTCAATTCAAGTGCCAAAAGCATGAAATCAGACCATGACAGATATCTTGAGATGAAACCATGACAGACATCTTGAGATGGAACCATGACAGACATCTTGAGATGGGACCATTAAAGTTATCTTGAGATGGAACCATGACAGTTATCTTGAGATGGAACCATGACAGACATCTTGAGATGGAACCATGACAGTTATCTTGAGATGGAACCATGACGAATATCTTGAATGGAAGCATGACAAATATCTTGAGATGGAAGCATGAAAGTTATCTTGAGATGGGACCATGACAAATATCTTGAGATGGAAGCATGACAGTTATCTTGAAGATGGAACCATGTCAGTTATCTTGAGATGGAACCATGACAGTTATCTTGAGATGGAAGCATGACAGATATCTTGAGATGGAAGCATGACAGATATCTTGAGATGGAAGCATGGCAGGATATCTTGAGATGGAAGCATGACAGTTATCTTGAGATGGAAGCATGACAGATATCTTGAGATGGAAGCATGGCAGATATCTTGAGATGGAAGCATGACAGTTATCTTGAGATGAGACATGACAGTTATCTTGAGATGGAACCATGCCAGATATCTTGAGATGGAAGCATGAGAGTTATCTTGAGATGGAAGCATGAGAGTTATCTTGAGATGGAAGCATGAGAGTTATCTTGAGATGGAAGCATGACAAATATCTTGAGATAGGCTTGTGACAGTTATCTTGAGATGGGACCATGACAGTTATCTTGAGATGGAAGCATGACAGATATCTTGAGATGGAAGCATGACGGATATCTTGAGATGGAAGCATGACAGATATCTTGAGATGGAACCATGACAGTTATCTTGAGATCTAACCATGCCAGTGTCCGTACCTGCCCATCATTGTCCACGTTGCCAGCCCCTGCTGCTGAAGTGCTCCCAGCCCCTCACCCCACGTAAACCCAGCCAGTGCCTATCAGCACAGCGATGATGGGTCAAGAAAGGGGCCGAAGGGGGGCTGCACAGAGCAAGAAGCAACAGCAAATGCGGCAGTGATGCGGGGCCGAAGGGGGGCTGCACAGAGCAGAAAGCAACAGCAAATGCGGCAGTGATCTTGCCGGGGCCGAAGGGGGCTGCACAGAGCAAGCAACAGCAAATGCGGCAGTGATGCGGGGCCGAAGGGGGCTGCACAAAGCAAACAACAGCAAATGCGGCAGTGATGCGGGGCCGAAGGGGGCTGCACAGAGCAGAAGCAACAGCAAAATGCGGCAGTGATGCCGGGTCGAAGGGGGGCTGCACAGAGCAAGAGCAACAGCAAATGCGGCAGTGATGCGGGGCCGAAGGGGGGCTGCACAGAGCAAGACGCATGAGCCCCAGCGCACTCCCATGCCAGCCCCCCCACACGAGGACCAGGGCACTCCCATGCCAGCCTCCCCACACGAGGACCAGGGCACTCCCATGCCAGGCCCCCCACACGAGGACAGGGCACTCCAGCCTCAGGCCCCTACACGAGGACCAGAGGGCACTCCCCATGCCAGGCCCACACGAGGACCAGACACTCCATGCCAGCCTCTCCACCACGAGGACCAGAGGGCACTCCCCATGCCAGCCTCATCACACGAGGACAGGGCACTCCCATGCCAGCCCCTCCACCGAGGGACCAGGGCACTCCATGCCAGCCTCCCCACCTGAGGACAGGGCACTCCCATGCCAGCCTCCCCACACGAGGACTAGGGCACTCCCATGCCAGGCCCCCCACACGAGGACCAGGGGCTGCCAGGTGATTTGCTAGGAGGCGCAGCCGCTTACCCGAGGCGTCTCTGCTGGCGGCGGGCTGCACCGAGGAGGTCTGGCCCAGGGCCCCGCCCTGAGGAGCGGTATCTGCCTCAGGCGGCCCCAGGGGGGGGGCTTGTGCGAAGTCTGTCGGGGAGCCCTCCTTCTGTGCGCCCCCTGGGCTTTGGATAACGTCGCTGATGAACGCCACCCGAGGAGCAGCGCGGCGGCGTAGGATTGGCCGCCCCGTGTTTGGACTGCTCACGATGGCCACGGTGCCAGATTGCGCAAGTGTTGCCAGAGTGGAGGAGGCGAGGTTGGAGAAGGGGCTCTGCGGCAGCAGCGTGCTCGGGGACGTGGGGCTGGACGGAGCGCGCAGCTGAGCCCCCACCGGCGAGGTGAACGCGCTGGGCACCGGCGGTAACCCGGCAGGGGACTTCTGCAGTGGTACACAAGCCCGCCACACGCACTGAGAGCCCGGCCAGGGCAAGCCCGCCACACGCACTGAGAGCCCGGCCAGGGCAAGCCCGCCACACGCACCGAGAGCCCGGCCAGGGCAAGCCTCCGCCACACGCACTGAGAGCCCGGCCAGGGCAAGCCTCCGCCACACGCACTGAGAGCCCGGCCAGGCAAGCCCGCCACACGCACTGAGAGCCCGGCCAGGGCAAGCCTCCGCCACACGCACTGAGAGCCCGGCCAGGGCAAGCCCGCCACACGCACTGAGAGCCAGGCCAGGGCAAGCCCGCCACACGCACTGAGATCCCGGCCAGGGCAAGCCCGCCACACTCACTGAGAGCCCGGCCAGGGCAAGCCCGCCACACGCACTGAGAGCCCGGCCAGGGCAAGCCTCCGTCTTCCCATCGGCATAGCGTCACTTTCTCGCACACCCTCGGTTCTCCGACGGCCACCTCACCGCAGGATGCAGACCACAACAGAACGCAGGACAAACGCAGGGGCTTGAAAAGCCGAGCTTTCTCCCCATACACCGTCGGAGGGGAGTCCTTGCTTCCACAGAGGGTTTCTGTTTTATGGCTCCGTTACGCTTGGAGGGCAGCCTTGGCGTGCGGTAAGGCACAGCTGTGAGGCCCCTCACCCGCTGATTCCTGGCTGCCAGGCGGATTGCGTTCGCCAAGGTGGTGGCGCCACAGCGGCGGCCGTCCAGCAGCATGGAGCGAGGGTCCTAACCAGCCCCCAGCCCTCCCCGCCCTTCTCAACCCGCCTGCTATACTCCGCCCTTCTCAACCCGCATGCTATACTCCGCCCTTCTCAACCCGCCTGCTATACTCCGCCCTTCTCAACCAGCCTGCTATACTCCATCTTCGGCACAGGTGCGCAAGGCTGATGCTGGCGGAACAGCAGGACAGCAGTCGGTATCTCAGCGCCTAGCAGCGAGCACCTCAAGCAGAGTCTCATAGCCGTCAATTCTGTAGGTAAGCAAGAACTCAAAGCCGCCGATTCTATGCGTAAGCAAGAACTCAAAGCCGTCGATTCTGTGGGTTAGTAAGGGGGACTGCAGCCTCCAGATTGCTCCAGTGTGTGGTAACAGGAAGGGGCTCACCTTGAAATTTGAGAGCACGGCAGCTCGGTAGCTTGGCAGCGCCAGCGCTAGCGGATTGCCCTCTAACCAGAGGGCCTCCAAGTAGGGCAGCCGCGAAAGCCGCGCCACCTCCTCCATGTCTGCAACGCCCCCCTCTGAGCGTCAGCGGCAGCGTGGCGCGCCCAGGGCTGAGCGCAAGGGCTCAGGGACTGTGCACTTGACTGAAGGCGCCGAGGCGAGGGAGGCCCTTCGCATGGGCGCGAGGCGAGGCTTCAGGTGGCCCATCGTGTGCCTGGCAGCGATGGGCGCTGTGCGGGCATGTGGATGGAAGGCGAGAAGGGATCCCGGACTCATTCACCCAAGAGAGGGGGCATCGAGGGACGAGCCGATGAGGAGGGCACTGTGCAGGTGGCTGGGTTTGGCTGCGGTCCGCAAAATGGGGAGGGCACTGTGCAGGGGGAGGGCAGGGGCAGGGGGTAGGGAGGGCAGAAAGGGCAGAGAGGGAGGGCAGGGAGGGCAGGCAGAGAGGGCAGGGAGGGCAGGCAGGGAGGGGCAGGGCACCGCTTATGAGGTTGGAGCGCAGATCGAGGCCCTCAATTGCTGGGAGCAAGTCCAGACTGCGGGTGCTGGTGAGCTCGTTCCAGCTCAGAATCAGCCGCGAGACTGAGCCCATGATACGATTGAGACCCACCACGGATCGGATCTTATTGAAGCTGAGATCCAGGCACTCCATGTTGACGCACTCCTGCCATCACAGACACCGCATGAACCACAGGCTGCTGTCTCCACGCACATGCACAGAGGTGTGCCTTTGCAAAACCAACGAAGAGGACGTTCCCCGGCTGCAGCCGGCTTCCGGCCTTGAGGCCTTTAGGTGGTGTGGCAAGGCCTCTTGCGGTGCATCCCTGCACCCCCCGTGATAGTTGAGCCATCCCTGCACCCCCC
>LGRX02000196.1:0-12192 GCA_001247695.2 Cymbomonas tetramitiformis
CCATCATCCCAGTGGACGTGAGAAGCATTCAAGAACAGGGCAGGGCTGTGCCAAGATACCACCGACAAATACACTGAACGGCATGAGATCGGCCAACAAAAGCCAGCCCACCATCATCCCAGTGGATGTGAGAAGCAAATCAAGAGCAGGGCGGGGCCGTGACAAGATACCACAAACGCATACATATTCCCAACCCAAATGCAAAGCAGCATGGAAAGATGATACGATGTGACCGATCGTCGCCAAACAACTGTTGGTCTCTGGGTTACGGAGTAAGACCATCGACACACACTGAACGGCATGAGATCGGCCAACAAAAGCCAGCCCATCATCATCCCAGTGGATGTGAAAAGCAAATCAAGAGCAGGGCGGGGCCGTGACAAGATACCACAAACTCATACATATTCCCAACCCAGATGCAAGGCAGACCATCGACACACACACACACACACTGAATCCTTTGATCCCCGGCATGGGTACATAATGCAGCCGGTCTTCTGTGGCTACGGGGTGCCAAAGGAGTCGGTCCAAGGATAATCACACACACTTGTAAACCAATGCAAAGCAGCATGGATGGATGCATGTATGTACTTATCACTGCCGAGCACGCGAGACTGCGCAACTTCACGCAACTCAAAGCGTGCTGAATCCCGGGTGTCGGAGTAAGCGATTCCTGCTGGCACGGCCCCCCGGTGGCATCACAGTCGATGAATGGATGGAACCTGTTGGTCGATGAATGCAAACCATTGGACGGACAACGGAAGATGCGTGAAAGCAAAAACCAGAAGCGGGCACCGAGGCGCTCCCCGCAGATATCAAGGGAGGACACAGAGCGAGGCGTTCGCCCCACCCTGTCTCCCCTTGCAAAGAAAGCAGACTACTCTGCCTAATTCCTCAAGAGGCAGCACCCGCCAGAAAGGTACCACAGCGACAGCCACATCCCAGCACCCACATCCATCCCGTGGCCTTCCCCGTTCATAACGAGGTGCCAGTACCTCACATCTTGGCCCATTATCATCAGTCCCCTAGCAGGTGAAACAGTCATGAGGTACCAGACAGAAGGTGTTCCGACACACTGAACGGCATGAGATCGGCCAACAAAAGCCAGCCCACCATCATCCCCGTGGATATGAGAAGCAAATCAAGAGCAGGGCGGGGCCGTGACACACTGAACGGCATGAGATCGGCCAACAAAAGCCAGCCCACCATCATCCCAGTGGATGTGAGAAGCAAATCAAGAGGCGGGGCCGTGACAAGATACCACAAACTCATACATGTTCCCAACCCTGATGCAAAGCAGCATGGAAAGATGAAACGATGTGACCGATCATCGCCCAACAATTGTTGGTCTCTGGGTAACGGAGTAAGCGGACCCTGCTGGCATGCCCCCCAGTGGCTCCCGGTCGGGGCCGTGACACACACACACACACAAAATTATATATATATATATATACCACCTGTGAGGCATGCGGGTGAGCTGAGTCTTGTGCACGGCTGCCAGGTGTTCCAGCACAAAAGGCCTCCACAAACATAGGAAGCACACACAGGGAGCAGGGCGCCCCAGAAGGGGGCGCTGCGGCGGAGAAGTGCACCCGCAGTGAGCTCCTCCTCGAGTGCGCTTGCAGCCTGGAGCAGCTCCGCCATCTGCCCGTGTGGTGGCACCGACACCCCACAACCAGGCTGCCGTGAGCTCTGGGATCAAGCACAGTCGGACGCTTCCCAACAAACACCCCGTGACAAGCTTATGTTTTGAGGTAGCCTTCTAAAGAACGCTGTGAGAAGCTCTCAATAAATCTGCGGCCATTTCTGCGGAAAAAACTGTTAGAAGCACTTCATAGTTAATGCTGTTTCTGCTATGCTAAAAACATTGTTAGAAGCACGCCGTGTTGTAATACTGTTTATACAAAAAATGCGCGCGATGTTCGCAGTACTTAGCACAAACAGACTCGGCAGGGATGGCGGCAACAACAGATTCAGGTTGCTGGGCATCGCACCTCGCCCTCAGTTTGTGCCTTCTCATTATGGAGCTCTTGGACATGCTCCTGGTGTTCCTTCTCCTGTTTCTCAATGACCACGTGGAACTCGTCGAATAGCGAATTGTGGACATCTTGAAGGGCCTGCGAGCGAAGAGTCTATCTCGCGTCACACACAAGGCGCCGTTGACAAAGTTCGGTGCGGGTCTGCGTCACCCCTCCATGCAAGTCAAACTTCGCTAAATCACTAGACATGGACTGACCGAGCTTACGTACCTCGAGGATTGCAGCCGCGTCCGGAACATTTGAGCACTCAAGAAAAGAAATGATGCCCTGCACGATGAAGCTGCCGTGAGCGAGCATGCCCAATGCTTCAAACCTAAGCATGTAAGGGACGATAAGCCAACGCACTGTACCCTGCAATCTCTCACTTGCGTATGCGCCTGTTTTCTTCGTTGGCTTCCAGATTGCTAAAGCCTTGGTGGAAGCATATCCGGCTGAGCCGTTAAACGAGTAAAATGGCGTTCTCCACGACCGCTTGTTCGATGCGTTGTTCAAGCTAGAAGAGGTATATTGCTAGACTGCGTTTGCGGACGCTTAACGTCTTCCGATGGAAGCGCTCTCATGAACTACTCCAAGAATGTATCCGAAGAACGTGAGACGGGGTTGCCCTATCCCGAGTCAAATCGGCTTTTGCGAATATCTATCGTGTAAAGGAGCTTTACCGCAACAAGGGGAGTGAAATCAGCAGGCTGTTCATGCTGTGAGGGAGAGGGATGGAGGATTATTAAGTTCGGTGTAAGAGTGACCTGAAACACGATGTCGTAGAGCTCGCGTTTCGTACTCAAAAGTAAGACCCTGCAGGATGCGCCTCGCATAAGGAATACACTCCAAATAGAAACAGGTGGTGGGGAGACCACGCAAAACTCGAAAAGAGGGTGGAGGAAGCAACTTGACGGACATCTTGAAGAGAGTTCACACCTTCGCGAGTGCTTTCCCGACAAGTTCTGTACCGTACTGCGCGCGTTTCCTATTGTGTCCTGAACAAAAGCACGATGGAACTTATAGTGAGCACTAGAAGTTTCGATAAAAGAAACGTGATGTCAGATTCAGGTTCGTGCCAGTCAGAATTTACCGATGAACATATGCAAGGTGGTTCGGAAGGCGTTCTTCTGAGGATCGCAAGAAATCCGATTCGCCGCGTGACAGCCATGAAAGCCGTGAAAGCTTGACTTCAATACCCATTAACAGTTTGAAGTTGCAGACCGGCGTGCACAATTGAAAGGTCAACCCTGGATTTCACCTCAACGTGAAGTTCGAGTTTCTCTTCCCAGCTCTCGATGTCCCATTGCATATCTGGGCTTGTCCGCATCGCCCGGAAAGCATCATACATCACTGACGCCGCCTGCGTGAAAATACTTAGGAATTTATCCATGTGACTTGCAAGGTTTGGCAGGCACGCGTTGCTATTGCTATATGCTTTGGAGGTTATCCCGATAGCTGAAGTTCCCAGTGTTTGTGGGAACTTCGTTAATCTCTCAAGCCATGACGGTAACCTCTTAACGATGGCTTGGGCGCACGGCTGAGTGGAAGGACCACACTTCACTGCTATGTGCTAACCTATTATTTCTAAAATGTAAAATAGGTTTGAAATCAAGCGGGTTGCTATCCCACGACGAGGTTAATAGACGGGCAGGTTCTTCTAGGACTTTAAGCTAAAAATATGCGGGAAACCTATGGATTACCTTTAATTCATTTGCGGCGAAAGGATCGCCAGAAGGAGGCGGTGAATTTTGTAAAAGCATCGTTGTATCGGAACGCAGGCCGTGACCGAAGACCAGTTGACGGGAAAGAGTGGGAAACTGAAAAATGAATCGTGTAGCTGGAGATAGGTGCTTCTACCGGACAGGTTTGTGATTATCTATTTCAGAATTATCAGAAGGACAAGCAAGTCTCTCGGAGGAATCTCCTACTCCCGGCACTCTGGAGTGAAATTACTTTTTCGCCCTTAGGATGTCCCCCTTCCAAACAAACATACAAAGAATGTCCAAATAAAAAAATCCCTCTTGAGTGTTAAAAGTAATAAAAGTCACTCCGGAGTGACAAATTATTTTCGCCCTTGGCGACGTCCCCCTTTCAAGCAAAAAAAAACTGTCAAAAAAAAAAAAAAAGGTCCATCTTCAACGTTAAGAAAATGAAAGGTCACTCCGGAGTGAAATTACTTTTTCGCCCTTCGCTTGCCCTTCCAAACAAACAAACATGAAACAAACAAACAATGTCCCAATAAAAAAATCCCTCTTGAGTGTTAAAAATAAAAAGTCACTCCGGAGTGACAAATTATTTTCACTCTTGGCGACGTCCCCCTTTCAAGCAAAAAACCGCTGTCAAAAAAAAAACATCCATCTTCAACGTTAAGAAAATGCCGGACGAAGTCACTCCGGAGTGAAATTACTTTTTCGCTCTTGGACCAACCGGTTGGATGTCCCCCTCCAAACAAACAAAGAATGTCCCAATAAAAAAACCCCTCTTGAGTGTTGAAAATGAAAAGTCACTCCGGAGTGAAATTACTTTTTCGCCCTTGGATGTCCCCCTTCCAAACAAACAACAAAGAATGTCCCAATAAAAAATCCCTCTTGAGTGTTAAAAATAAAAGTCACTCCGGAGTGACAAATTATTTTCACTCTTGGCGACACGTCCCCCTTTCAAGCACGAAAAAGAGAAAAAAATAGGCGGGACCCTATTTGTTATTTCGTTTTTTTGGGGTTTTTTACGTTCCCTCAGTTTTTGAAGAAATCAAGAAAATATTTTGTACACGCCTCGTTTATAATTATATGTCGTTAATCCCTAATGATATCACAAAGCCGTACGATTAGTCGATTATGATCGTTTTCATTTTCGCCGTCGCGATGAAACTGGCAGTTAAAACTCGCTCTCGGCGTCTGCGATTGGAGCCTCTTGAGTCAAGGCGAAGGGGTATAAACTAGTTTATCCTTTATCCCCCTTGTCTCGAGCCTCGACTCGAGTCTTGATGAGTCATGATGATGAAAGTCTTAAGTGAAAGTCATAGTCAATCGGATATGATGGATACGACTTGTCAGACTTGAAACGAGCGAATCGATGACCGCCTCGCTCTCGCTCCCTCCGGACTTGACACTCAATCGCATTCACTCGACTGGACTGGGTTCAAACTTCATATCTTCCACTTGCAAACCCGTTAAACTATGAACTCAAAACAAGACTCGATCGAAAACTCCAGGACTAGTGGACTACTAAGGCAGCCGCTGCACAGACGTTGCGCTTACGACACTTGATTGATGAACTGACGATACGTCGCAAAGCTTCGAGCAAGCGAGACTTCGTCCTTGAGATTGAGTATTCTGCAGAGCTACAGAATAGCAGAACGCATGGACTGTAATTTTGAGTTTTGACGTTTGGACACTTTTCCGAAATGTTTACGAGTGGGACGGGCGTCTGAAAGTGGTTTGCGTCTCTAGTGTTTTTATCTGCTGCGCATCGAAGTGGTTTCATACGCGACTCGGCCGATAAATCAGATCATCTCGGCCAAGCGTCACTCATAATTTACCAAACTTTAACGCGTCAAAATTTACCAAACGTGTTTTGTGTGCATTTGGTACTGCTACGAATACAAGCAAAAACTCTTGATGATATTTGGAGCGCACTGCCTACAAGGCTTTGGGATTTAAACTGCTCAGTCACGTATCGAAACACCAGTGAGAGTTTCGCGTGTCGCGCTTTGCGTGTCGAGAGAGACTTTAAATCTTCGGGTCTTACATCTTCGCTTTTCCGGGCGAACCTTCCCTTTTCCCTGTCCCCGCCTCCTCGCCCTCCATATCCGCCACTGTCAGGGTTATGACCGATGACACATGTGTCATACATGTCACACGTGTCATACATGTCATACATGTCATACCATGTCATGTCATGTCGAGTCATGTCATATATTATAATGACAGGTCGACTATGACTGTACATGTCATCGAGATGATAAGTCACATCATCTGTCATTTATTCAAGGTAAGACTTGAATGACACATGTCATCGAGAGGCCGTATGTCGGACTCGAGAATGGCGAAGCAAGATGCTATCTTGAAGTACCGAACGGTTCGGAGAAGAAATCATCTTCGCTTCTAGCATGTGCGGAACAAGCATGCGAGTATCATAGGGCGAACGCATCATTCGTTCTGCCGATACTAGTCGTTCAACCAATGCCTCGGGTTCACAACCCAATAGCGGTACCATCTATGAGATGGGAGGCATTCGGTATAGATGAGGTAGCGTTGTGCTACAGCAGTATCTTCGGACGAAGTCTGCACTCATCACCCGCTCATAAGCTGCACGCGTGTTACTGTTCAATAACACCTGTGCTATCTTATCATATCATAATATATGTCACGGATCGAAAGATGACAGACGCCCGCATTCGCGATGTTGGTACGTCGTCGTCGATGTCACACGCATAGTCGATCATCGATCTGTAACAGTCCGATCTGTACGAGTACCACTGAAATGCGCGAGAGGATCATCATCCTCCGCGTAGCTCGGTTGGTTAGAGCGTCGCACTAGAGAAGCGAACGTCACGGGTTCAAATCCCGTCGTGGAGCACTTTCGCCCCATGACGATATATATGATTTGACCCGGCTCGTACCGTGAAAATCCCCGCACCGATTTCAAACCCTAACATTGGTATCGAAGCGACGGTTCGGAAACCGCCTCAGATGTAACGGCATAAGGCACACGATGTGACCTACGCTAAGATCGCGTATGCTCGGGCACGGCGATGTGACCTGCGCTACGATCGCGTATGCATGGGCACGATGTGACCCGCGCTGATGACGTGGATTCGGGCTGCATCCCAAGAACTGCGATGCACCTTCGGTGCGATGGGCTGCATCCCAAGAACTGCTACCCAGCTTCATCGCAGGCTGCCACGTCATCACATCTGAGGTCGGACCTCTGAAAAGTAACTCGACACGAATGTCGTGAGGTCACGACACCTTAAAGAGGGGAGATATGTCACGGATCGAAAGATGACAAACGCCCGCAGTCGCGATGTTGGTACGTCGTCGTCGATGTCACACGCATAGTCGATCATCGATCTGTAACAGTCCGATCTGTACGAGTACCACTGAATGCGCGAGAGGATCATCATCCTCCGCGTAGCTCGGTTGGTTAGAGCGTCGCACTAGAGAAGCGAACGTCACGGGTTCAAATCCCGTCGTGGAGCACTTTCGCCCCATGACGATATATATGATTTGACCCGGCTCGTACAGTGAAATCCCCGCACCGATTTCCAAACCCTAACAATATATCTTAAGGTCGCGTGTGCGTCCTTATCAGTTGGTATTCGATCGTCAAGGCGAGAAACGAGAACTCTAGTGTGAGTGCAGCATAGATATCAAAAAATTTGTGTATGCAGGTTGCGGAGCGCAAATAATATCTGGCGACGCAATCGCATAATACTGCATATACTGATTGTTGCAAAAGCGAATAGAGTGCGCGAGGATATATCGTCGCATTCGCAGATCGTACACAGCAGTTGAGCGTCATCTATACTGCGCGAAAAGGTGTGCATGCGGCATACAAATGCACGGCGATCACATATGCGCGCAGAAATGATTCGCAGCTATAAGAAATGTATGCACGGCGATCATATGTACGCGCAGAAATGATTCGCAACTGTAAGAAATTCGCAGTATGAGATGCGGGCACAAAAATCATCAGCGGAATCATGATCCGCGCGAAAATTAGCACTCGTATCATGTGCTAAGTATACGGCGACAATATGTGCTCTTTATCAGCAGCGCGCACATCGCGATTTTCATGATTGCAATAAATCACTTGCAGCGCACGACAATTATTTTGCAGTTTTATGATGACGATGTCAATATGCAAAATGCCATCAATACACCATCATTATCGATAGTTGCAATAATCATCTGCGCATCATATGCGCGCGTCACGATATCCTTTGTAAAATATGTGTATACTTACTGGGATAATCATGAACGGGCGCATGATGACAATATATTGCAGCATGCTACACAATACTCTATGCTTGCTGAGATACTGCAATTTATTCACTGTCAGATTTGTATACTAACTTGCAATCAAGAGTGTGAACTGCATAAATGTTGTGTGAATAGCTTACACACACGTACACGCTCAACATGACAGATCACTGAATATTCTGCAGCAACACCATAATATGTGCAAAATTCGAGTGTGCGGAGATAATAATGACTGCAACACCACACACACATGCACATATACTTGACTTGCAGTATACACCATCATGAATAAGTATATAATGAGTGCATGCAGCACATATGCATTACACTACATATACATCATATACTGAGTGACTACAACACTGTGAATTGTGCATGCATCATTCATACAGCTTGACCACGGTAACAACTGTAATGTATTAACCAGTTTGATCATGATAACAACTGGGACATTTAGCATCACATCACAATACATTATACATTGCACAAAGCATACTGCAGTGCATGTAAGCTATATTGGAATCATGTAAGTGTAAGGTGCCTGAAGGTGATCTTAACATCATAATTAGCTCGACATGCTCTGACGAAGGATTTGGGATGAGCATGTTCGTTCTATGGTGGATCACCGAATGGAATGCTCACCGGAGCTACATGTAAAATAAATCACGCAACTCATTATTGTAAATGAGAGTATGCAGGATTACAATAACCACTAATCTGATATATATCATGTTGGATTTATTCAGTACTTGGTATACAGATCATCCTGCATGATAAATCATCTTGGTATATTGTAATACCATTATCACCTGTATACAAGTGTGTAAAGTTCCACACACACACCTACATGTTGTCGCAAACGCGTGCATATGATGGTACAATCTCGGAATCGAACGAACTTAACACTCGCGACTGATCATAAGCATCATTAATATCCACTGGTGCCGATAACTGATCGAGCAATTCTCAACACAGCATAAGATCGTAGAGCTACAAAATTTTTAAAATTCTGATACCCTGTTATCGAACGCTGAACTCTTACATGCAAGCCCAGATTCCAACATCCCCCATCTGTAGCTGCTGCGTGCAGTAGCACAGACTCAAATGTGGGCTTGCTCAGCATACTGGGTCGTATCACCATCTGCCATGAACTTGCCCAAACTGAAAGTGAACATACCAATGCCTTCACCTTCTCCGCCTTGTAACATTCTGGCTCTGACCAGTGGGTTCTTGAACACCAAGACCCACATACACCTGCGGCCAATAGGTCCATGTTCCAGATGCCCAATCACATGCAAGCGTCCTGTCTGACTCAATCGTCTGAAGTACGCAGCCCTGCTCTCGGTCATGTCTGTTAAATAGTAAGATGGAACGTGGACACATGCCACCACACGACTGGCCATTACTGCCAACGGGAACGCGATATCCAGCGCTGCGAACCAAGGCGAAGTCACCACTGCGTCACAGACACCATACTTCTCCTTCCATATGCGATAGTTACCCGGCTGAAGTGCATCATGCGCCTCAGACCAACCCAACTGAGAGTTCCAGTCATTGTTCATGAATCTCAACTGCGGCCATTGCTCTACCATCACCTCACTGATGACCCCAGTGCCTGCCCACGGGTCCCACACGCCATCGACGGACTTCCAGTCCACCTCTGTCGCCAAACGCCTCACCTCAGAGGGCACTGTGATAACCAGTTCAAGCCCCCACTGCAGCGCGCTAGCTTCTCTCACCTGAGCTTTAGTCATGTGCCTCAACTCTTCTCGTCTTTCAACTTCTTCTTCAGCCAGCGCAGGCATAAGAGGTGCATCCCTCAGATGTCTTGCCATGGCCTTCTGTTCCCGATATTTCTTGCTCAGCACCGTGCGATGCCCCTCATTCCAATGCCCTGGCATGAAGATCTGCACAGCCTCAGAGAGCTTGTCCTGTCTTCCCCAATCAATCTGATCAGGCATGCCCAAGAACATGTCCTCCTCCTTCAACAGCATCTCTCTTGATGAAATGGCATGCCAAGGCTGAAACTTGTTTCCCTTCACCATCCGACGAGGACCCACGTCTGCTGGCAACAGGCGCATCTCCGCCGACAGCTTCTCATTCAATTGCTGCTCCTTCATGCCCAATTTGTCCTCTAGGGCACCGGAGCTATCGTCTTTCTGGGTCTGCACCTCGGCATTGGCGGCTTGCATCCCCGTGCCTGAGCACATGGGGCATAGCCACTCGCCTTCTGGTACTCCATCCAGTGCTGGGGTCAGACACCACAAGTGATACCCCCTGTTGCATGCGTCACACAACAGCATCTCTGCCTCCCCATCGGTCTTCCTGCAAACTTCACATGCTAGGTGCTTACTGGGAACGGCTGCACTGCAGTCATACTGATCCTTCACCTGTAGGTGACATGGCGCGATGCTCTGCACGGTGCTCTTCTCTCTTAACTTGGTGGCGTCCTCAAGCACCACCACACCATCTCGCTGTATCTTGACCAGCTTCAGGATGGCGGATTTGGTCGCGACTTCCATGCCGCTGCGGGGCTTCTGCCTGATGTAGACGAAATCGCCCACCTTAAACTGGTGTGGACTAGGCTCATAGCCCCCACCCCTTCTCCCTTCGTAATGTAATGTATCACGATGCTGTGCGACCTCCAGGCTGCAACCAGCGTGTACCATCAATCGCCTCACCACCTGTGCTCTCTGGTGGAGGTCCTTGACTCTGGCATCCTTCTCATCTTCGACCTCAGCAGCAAAATCCATGCTGGGCGCCCGTTTCAAATCAGGAGGCACTACTGCCTCCTGAGCGAACAACATGGTGAACGGCGCAACCCCCGTGGACTCCTGGCGTGCTGCATTATAGCTCAGCACTAGCGGCCAGAGCTGCTCATCCCATTCATAATCGAGACCCTTCTCCAAGGCAAGCTTCTTAAAGCAGAACTTGATAGTGCGTACCACCCTCTCGGTAAGCCCATTGCCTTCTGGTGAGTCTGGCGAGGTGACCCGCCGGTCGATCAGGCAGTCTCTGCATAGCTGCTTGAACTCGCCTTCAAACTCCTTCCCTCCATCCACCAAGCATTCTGCCGGCGCTCCAAACACAGCAAGTACATGACTGCGGAATGCCGCTGCGATGGTGCTCGCCTCCTTGTCAGGAATGGGAACGCAGATTATGAACCTGGTATAGTGCTCAGTCATGATGAGCACTCGGTTGTTGCCACGCAGACTTGGTCTCTCTCCTCGAGGGCCATGCCAAATCCAGCGACCAGCGATACATGAACGACACGATCTCAAGGGGGGATAAACATGCCACCTCTCTCGCATAATGAGTCTTCACACGCTGACAGGTCTCACACTGGGTGACCACGGCCTCCACGTCTTTCTTCAGATCGGCCCACCAATGGCGCTGCCACAGGAGATGCTGCGTACGTCTTATGCCCCAATGTCCAGTTCTGGAGTGGTATTCCTTTACCAACGCGAGACGGTCAGCAGGCTTAGGTATTCTCACCTCCTTGCCGGACATGGTGACCATGTAGATCTCGTCCGTGGCCTCGTCCCATCGATGTCGTGCTGCTCGCCTTCTTACTCGGCGAACTTCCTCTTCTGGCAACCTCACTCCACCATTGGACTTCAACCATCTGAGGCACCATGCATCATCGTGTACGTCTCTATGCTTGTCACGGTCTGACTGCTGCTCAGCCACGCTGGCCATCAGGTCCTCGAATCTGGTGGTACACGTCAACCTGGGGAGCCTCATCTCTGACTCTCTGGCAGGCGGACTCCAGGCCGGCACATCCACGTGCGCTGCTGGGGTTGCGCCCTCCTTCACGAAGTGGTTCTCATGCCTCTGACGATACTGCGTCATGGTGTAGAGCTGCCACTCTTTCTTCTTCTTCTTCTTGGTTCCAGCCTTCTGTCGCTGGGCTCCAATTCCTTCTGCGCCTTTCTGCCCTTGCGAGCACATTATCCGCAGCTTCTCCTCCCAGTCGCGATGGGTCATAGTCTTCGCCACCTGCTGGGTGTATGCGTTCGAATTCTCAACCCATTCCGCCAGCAAAGCTTGCCTCTGTTGAAGGTCCGACCTCTCGTGGTCTGCCCAGTTGTTGTCTACAGCGATGGGTTGTCCTGGGGAATTCTCCGCCTCTGGGGATTCCTTGCTGTGAGGGAGCCCCTTCCTGCTTGCTTCTGCGACTGCCATCAGCA
>LGRX02000197.1:0-26064 GCA_001247695.2 Cymbomonas tetramitiformis
TGTGCCAGGGTGCCAGGAGGCACGACGTACCTGCTGAGACACCCATAGTAGGGGGGTCTGATTTCGATGAGAATAAGAGTAGCGAACTATTAGGGAAATTAGTGAGTGGATGTGACATTGCCTGAGCGAACAGTTGGGGAAAATAATATGTGAGCTCAGAGGAGAGAATAAAGAGAGGTAACAGAGTTGGTCTCTCAGACTTGGACAGCAAATGATATAACTCTTGCTGTCTGGGTTTATGTTAAATAGTATATCTGAATATATGATATGATTCCTCAAGATAATAGAGGATAATAGTTTACGACTCCTGGGAATTCCCCTGGGACAATTTGGTATCTTAGGCGTGTGAGCGTCTTTTTAGCTCGCTCTCGCTCGCTTTGCGTGCTTACATGCGCACTTTGGACCTGTGGCGAACTGCTTTCAGCTTCCGTTGCGACGTTCTGATATGTTTTTGGTGTGCATTCCGGTTGTTCTGGCGGCTTGACGGGTTAGCGTCCTAGAGGCGGGACCGTTTTTGTCGTTGGTTATACCGGTTTCACTCGTTTTTGGCCTATTTTGGCTCACTTCCGTGTGCATCCTGATAAGTGAACTCTACGGCACATATTGGGGGGGAGGTATGATGGCTTACAACAACTTTTGTGCGATTTTTATGAGTTATTTACAATTGTTTTAGTCTTCATCAACTCATAGTATGGCCTCAAACAGCTTATTTCTTCAAAATATGTGCGGATTCACCCCCTTTTTAGAGCTTAAAAAGAGTTGATGCACCTCCTCAACTTCGATAACTGGGCTTCTGGATGGTTGTGAAAAGTTATTTTACTTATTTTGGATATATTTTACCAAACCTTACCAGTCCTCATCAATTCTTGGAGCTTTGAGACCTTTTTGAGCCTTTTTGGGAGCTGCATTCACTCCTTTTTGGTCCATCAACCCTGAGTTTTAAGAGTGGATCAAGCTTCTAGACTTCAATATGGAACTTTTGAACGATATTATTATTTCATTCTACTCAGTATGGATATTATTTACCGTTCTCAACAGTTCTTGAAGGTCTACAGCCCTTTGGTGCCCTTTTTGGCTGATGCATGCACCTTTTTCAGCCCCAAAATAGCCCTTTTTGACTGAAAATGGACTTTTCAGACTGCCAAATACTTATTCTGGACAGTACACACGGTTTATCTTTCAAATATGGACCTTACTGAAAAGTTTTTATCAGTGTATGGAGTTATGGGACCTTCTGGGAGCTATTTGGATACTTTTGGCTGCAGCATGCACTCCCCATCCACACCTAGCACTTGAAAACTGTGTCGCGGAGCCCTGGCGAATTTTCTAGAAATGGACAGAAGTGAAGTAAGGACTACGTTGACAACATAAAAAGTACTTCTTCAACTCTGTTTTCACTTCCAATAGTGTTACAAGCAACCTCAGCAGCTGGCAGCAAGTGTGCTTTCGACTGCTGAACATACATCCACTTCCAGCCCCCTTAACACTGTGGGCTATTTTTAGTAACCTACCAGCATATGGCCATACCCTTTGGTATTGGTGACACGTACAGACGACAGTGGTGGAAGCAGGGCTTTGACAAGTGGGTCTACCCTCCTGGACCTCTTCAGCAACCTGGTATTCCATTTGGCGGCTTCCCTCCTTCACCTTCAGTGTCCCCCACTACGTCGGACGACGAAGAGGACCCGTTCACACTTCCTGAAGGTTTCCAGCCCCTACTGTTACCTCAACCTCCACAACAGAACTAGCCTGCCTATTTCCAGATATGCAGCCGCCCTACGACCCATACGCCGTACCCCCGTCTCCATTCACCTTTCCACCCTCACTTGCTGCTGGCTCCTTTCCACCCTCCACCACCGGACCTGCAGCACTCATGGCCCCAGGACAGCCCAGTCCCCTGCCATATCAACCACCTCAGGTCCCCCTCGCAGACCCCCGCCTTACTCCACTCAGCCCTTACCCACAGCCACATCCCTCAGGAACCGTCCCGGTGTACCACACCCCAGCAGCAGTTCCTGGACCGGTCCCCGCTGTACCATGGACCTGGTCTGGGGGTTTCCCCTTCGGGGGGGTTCCCTCCCCTTACGCCCCTGCACTTCACTCCCCGGCTCAGACGCTGCCAGGGACTGCTAGGAGTGCTGAGGAGGCGGCACGCTGGCTGGCGTATCGTCGGCAGGAAGAGGCGGCGGTGCTGGCTGCGTCAGGCTTGCAGGTGGGAGCTCAGGCCACCTATGGTGCTGGAGGGGTGCTCGCAGAGCGCCCCGGCACGGGCTACCCAGCAGGGGCCTTTCGTACCACTGGAGGGGTGCACGCAGAGCACCCCGGTGAGGGCTTCCCTGCAGGGGCCCACGCGACGAACGCTGGAGGGGTACAGGAGGATGAGCCGGAAGAGGAGCCTGTCGCAGACAATCCCTGCCCTCACGATGAGTACCTGAGAGCAGGGGGCTACAGTGACGTAGACCCCGACAACCCATTTGGCCGTAGTGCTGGCGAGGAGTCTGCGTATGAGTACGAGGCGGACCCCAACGACTACGACGAGTATCTGCGGGCGGGGGGCCACAGTGACGTGGACCCCAACGATCCGTACGGGGAAGGGCAGCGCTGGGACGAGGTAGATGACGACGAGGAGGAGCAGGAGGAGCTGGTCGTCTCCATCACTGCGTCAGCCTCAGCGCAGCGCGTTGTCACTGTTGGCGTGGACGAGACGTCCGCAGCACCGCCACAACCGCCTGAAGTGTTCGTCTCGAACAACGCAGGGCGTCGGCGGTCTCGTCGTTCGTCGGGACCGGGGAGCTGGGACGAGCGCAACCTACCTTTCCGCGAGGAGTCCGACTCCAATTCTGGCGGGGGCTCTTCGTCCGCCTCGCAGACGTCCTCGTCGAGGTCATCAAAATCCTCGAGGTCGTCTAAGTCGGGCAGGAGCGGGCAGAGTGACGGACTTAGTGACCGTGCCCGCAAGCATCGCGACGCCAAGGAGAGGAAGCGGAGGCTGCGGCGTCGAGAGCGTGACGAAGGGCGGACCCTTACCCCTGCAGCCCTAGCGGCCACCTTCAGGGAATGCCTGAAGGAGTTCCACAGCCAAGGGGGGGGCACACGGTCCGCTCCTGCAGACCCCACAGCTGAGACCGCCAGTGCAGACCCCCAGGCCGGGGTTAATTCAGTCGCTGGAGGGGTGCCCGCGGAGCACTCCGGCGCGGATCCTCCAACGGGGGTCATTTCAGACGCTGGAGGCGTGCACGCAGAGCACCCCGGCGCAGACCCCCCAGCGGGGATCGCTTCGGTTGATCCGCAGCTGGCGGAGGGCGGGGGGGAGATTCACCCGCAGCGAGCTGGTGTTGCCCCCCTGACCGCGGTGGTGGCCCCCGATGTGGGGGTGCAAACTGGGCAGCCCGGCGGCAGAGGAGGAGCTGGAGTCAGCAACGAGGACGTGACCCTGCAGCAGACGGCGGGCAAGGGCAGCGCCACACGAGAGCGCGAGACCGTTGGCTCCCGCCAACTGGCCCGGCTACGAAGGCAGTCCCTGGAGACGGTGGTGGTTCTCGGGTCTGGTGAAGGAACCCCTGCTGACCACACCCCAGGCACTGACTCGGCAGCTGCCGTTCGACATGTGAACTTCCGTGAGGCGAACGGGACCCCTGATGGTCCTGGTGGAGTGACGCCTGGCGGGCCCTCAGCGGAGCTGCCTCCCCCTGCACATGACCCTGCTGTACCAGCACTTGGAGGTGGCGATGGGGGATGTGCACCACCTGGACCTCCGACAGCTGCTCCCTTGCCACCCGCGGTGCCACTCCCAATGCCCAGTGGGCCACCGCCACCTCCTCCTCCTCCTCCACCTGGTAGCACGCTTGCGTTACCAGCACCAGAGCATGATGGTGAAGGTCGTGATGGGTCACCAGGGAGACCTCCCCCTCCCCCTCCGTCTGGTCGAGGTGGGCATCGAGGGCGGGCCCTACTGGCCACACGAGATGGCCACACTCTGTGGGTACCGCAGCCTTGGGGGACACTGGATACCTCGGACTCGGAATGCCGACGGCTACGGTCAGATCGGCTGCAGATGGTGGCCTTGACCTCTTCTACAAGGCTATCCTCTTGCTGGGGGTATCACTGAGGGAGTACCTTGACATGGGGGGCACTGTGGCACAGCCGCCAGTCATGCTGATGACCCCGGAGATGGAGACGCATGCGTGGGTGGTGGACCGGGGCGTGGTGGACGCGGCCCTTCTGGCATACCGCAGTAGGCCTGCGGGCTCAGGACACCCCCGCCCGGAATGGAAGCACGTCTCCAGTACCCCTGAGTCCGAGATGCACCTCCTGGATCCCGACTGTCTTACAGCATGGGCCGAGGTGGAGCAGTCGGAGTGGTATCGGCAGCTGCAGTCACGGTCAACTCCTACGCCGACTCCAACCCCGCCTCCATCTGATGGTCGAGCCCATTTTCTAGCTCTGACGGCAGCCCCCACCTCTGTGCATCATCCGACGACCCCCGCGCCTGCGACGGCTCCGACTAACCTTGGTTCACGTCACCCTCGACCTCATCTTTCACCTAACACAGCAACCTTTACCCCTGCAGCTACTTCATCGTCCACCGCGGGAGAGCCCAGCAGCCGTGACCTCATCGGCGAGCAGAAGGTGGAGGACGCGCTGCTGAAGCTCGTGAACAAGCTGCCGAAGTTCCCTGCAGAAGGGGATTTGTCCGAAGACGACAAGGTCAACCAGCTGGAGGCCTTCTCTCGAAAGGTCCAGAACTTACTGGACAACAAGCTGGTGATGAGGGCGTGCCGCCAAGCTAGCTGCACCGGTGAGGGATACATTACCTCCGTCCCTGACATCATGTGGATTGTGGCGGAGGAGTGTTTGCGAGGTGAGCAGCGGGAGTTTGTGGAGAAGGCCGCGGGAGGTGTCGGCACGTCAGCGGGGTGGATACAACGGTACGCTGACGCTGACATATTCTTCGGGGACCTGGCCCTCAGCCTGCTGGCCATCGAGAAGCTGCAGAAGCTGCGTGATGGACTCACCCGAAGACAGTCGAGCAAGGAGACGGCCAACGCTTACCACTCGCGACTGTCTGCGCGACAGCGCACCGTGAACTTCCTGGCCAAGGTAGTGCCTGGTTGTGTGCCCGTCTCCGACGAGGATTTCGGCCACCACTTCTGGCGGGGGTTGGTGCACCACAGCAAGGTGGGGCTGGAAATGAGGAGGGTGAACCTGGACCTCAATGATCCAGGGGAGTGGGAGGATCGGGCACGTGCTGAAGGGCACAGCCGAGGCGTTACCTCGGCTGTTCTCAAGGTGCTCGAGTTCGCCAGTGACATCGAGGCGAGCAAGGCATCCAAGGCGGCGGACGCAGCCAGCAGAAGAGCCCCAGCACCTTCTGCACCTTTCTGGCAGCAACGTCGAGGACGTGCCCTGAATGCACTGACGGAGTCTGAGCTCGATCTGGCCGCGGCATCCACACCTCCTCCTCCACCTGGACTGCCCCTTCCTGGTGCTCCACCTGGCCTCCCGGCTCCAGAGACACGGGAGTGCTACGCGTGTGGAAGGCGTGGACATCTGGTGCGGGATTGCAAGGACGCGGCCAAGCTGGCTGCGTGGAAGGCGAACGCTCCTAAAAGGTTGTCTCGAGACAGGCGGCAGGTGGCCGCTATGTTCTTCGCCATGGCACACGACGAGGACATCTCGTGGGCACCGGCGGAGCTGCGGGGAGAAGTGGAGGCCCTTGCAGCCGCAGACGTCAACGCTGTTCTAGAGTTGGCGGCTCTCACTGATTGTACGGATCTGGTGGAGGGCATCATTGAGGCGCAGCGGGCGTCCCCGGCAGCCGGCGAGTTGCCGGCCGACTCGGATCGGCAATAGGGTCTGAGGACCCTTTCGGCTGAGGGGCCAGAAAGTGACACTGGACGTCGCTCTCTTGCCGAAGCCCCTCAACCGGCTCCCGCAGCGGCGGGGGTAACCCCCATCATCGACGACCCCATGCCTGAGCACTACTCCGTACTAGAACCCTGGGCCTACGAGGGTATCTACAGGCCCTGCTTGGCCGCAGTGTCTGACCGTTTGAATGCTTGGCACTTCAGGCGGCCAGTGGGGGCGCTTTCCATGGAAGTGTTGATGATGCGACTGCGCAAAAGCCTGAAGCGCAAGTCGACGACGGGGATCCGTACTGCACTGGAACGGATGCAACAAGGTCGTGGCATGAGGTCGTCTGCCGCGCCAGCTCGGAGGTACAAAAGACGGTGCGAGCTGGACAACTTCAGGAATGAGGTGGACCTGATGTGCCTGCAGAAGCAAGCCCCGGCCCACCACACTCCGTTGGGCACGCTGCCACTGCCGACGCGGCAACAGCGCATGGTCGAGCACGTGTCGGCACTGTTGCAGGGCCCTTCGAGGTCACGTGGGATGTGCAACGACTCCCAGCAGGTTCGGGCACTGGACCTGGCGGAGACACGGGCCCACGATCTATCCCTTGCGTGGGACGAGATGACTTCGGCGGAGCAGGCTGACGCCCTGCAGCAGGATGCCCCGATAGGGCACCGCGCGTGCGTGGGAAGCGGAGGGCCTTCTGCGCTGGCGCGGCCGACAGCGTGGGATGCCGGCGGAGGAATCGCTGGCCGTCATGGACTCGCCCCCCTACCCTTGGGCTACGGGGGATGTTGGTGGAAACTCCGTGGGAGTGCCCGCGGCTTCTGTTTCGGCCACGGGGACCATCCCTGGCACAGGGGGGGACATCCCCGGGATGCCGGATGCATGGTGCAGCTTGTACAGGGTGCACCAGTACCGTGAGAGGCAGTCGGCGGTGACTCCTGCAGAGGTGAGAGCGGATCTCTTTGGCGAGCAGCCGGAGCAGCAGCCAATTGAGGTTACACCGCCCGATGCCGTGACTCCTGACGAAGTACTGGAGGGTGGACCAGTGAGCGAGTCTCCGGAGCACCTGGAGGACAATTTGACCCAGCAAATGGCTGCAGACAGGGGCCAGCAGCGGAGTGCAGACCCGCCAGCGCCGGACGCTGGTGGGGTCGAGGACAGCATGACCCAACAGCTGGCCAAAGCTGGGGCCCCAGAGGAGATTCACGCACTGAATACTCACCCCCTGCAGGAAGACACTGAGGAAGAAAGCATGCGCAGTCACCCACTGACGGAGGATGATGATGACGACGATGATGGTGATGGAGCGTGTGGGGGTGACAACGACACGAGCATGGGTGTCGGCCGTTGCAAGCGCATCCTGCGTGACGGGGGTGTGCTGTGGGCATCTCAGCTCGCTGCGGCTCATGATGAGGAAGGAGCGCTGCTGTTAGTCTTCTACGCGTATCTGCGTGGCAAGCTTGTCAAGGTACTCGTGGACTCCGGTGCCTCGGACAACTTCGTGTCTGAAGACTGCGTACGACGTTGTGGCCTACGCGTACGGCAGGGCCCGCAAATGAAGGTCACACTAGCGGACGGGTCGGTGAAGACCACAGGAGCTGTGGCCTACTCGAAGTTCACGGCCCCCACCGCAGCGGGCTCCACCTATAATGAGTCGGCCATGGCCATGCGGGTGTTGCCACTCGGGATCCGAGTGGACGTGGTGCTGGGGGGGAAATGGTTGCGTAGCCTTTCTCCCATCATGCTGGATTACGCCGGTCACGGCTCCGTGTCTTTCGCGCGCAGAACGAAGGGGGGGGGTAAAGAGCTCGTGACCATCGCCGGCTGCAACCCGGGTAAAAGTGCTGGTGGACGCGGAGACAACTGTGCTGGACTCATCGATGAGGTCTTCCTGACGGCTGTGCAGCTGCGTAAACACCTCCTGTACGCAGAGACTCAGAGGCTCGCGGGCGACGCCTCCGCTCAGCCGGCGTGGCTTATGATGGCGCGCAGGGACGGCAGCGAGCACGATTCGGCCTTCGCTGCTACTGCAGCCGGAGATCATCCCGACGCGGAACTCCTCGCGGTCGAGGCCGAAGCAGTATGCCTCTCGGTGGACACTGCAGCTGATGCGAAGCCTGTGGCCAGCACCCAGGTGAAGCTGGAACCCCCGGATACTGGGGGCACCGCCAAAGACATCCCACAGGACACGAGGGACGCCAAGGTGGCACCCCGCTGGAAGGAGAAGTTCCGGGCACTCTTCGAGGAGTTCTCCGAGGAGCTGCGTGACGCCCTCCCCATGATGTCCAAACTGCGGCGGTCGATGGAGGATGAGGCCAGAGTCACCCTTAAGCCAGACAAGGAGGGAGGACCTCCATTTCGCCGTCCCTACCGCATGTCTGTGGAAGAGCTTCGGCAACTGCGGGAACGCATCGAGCAGCTGGTGGAAAAGGGCTACATCAGACCCTCATCCAGTCCTTACGCGGCACCATGTCTCATGGTACCCAAACCGGGCCAGCCTAACACGCTGCGCCTGGTGGTGGACTACCGCCAGCTGAACTCTCAAACAGTGAGAGATCGGTACCCGCTGCCGGACATTCAGTTGTAGATGTTCGACGAGATGCAGGGTGCCACCCACTTCTCCTCCTTCGACGCCGTGGATGGATTCTGGCAAGTCCCCATGGCTGAGGAAGACGTGGAGAAGACAGCATTCACCACCCAGATGGGCTCCTACGAGTGGCTGGTGATGCCACAGGGATTGCAGAATTCCCCGTCACAGTACCAGCGGAGGATGCAGAGAGCCTTAGGACACTTACCTTTCGTCCGAATCTTCATCGACGATGTGGTGGTGTTCTCGAAGGGTGGAGTCCAAGAACACTACGACAACGTCCGTACCTTCCTTCAGACCTGTCGCGAGAAAGGAGTATACCTCAAGGCCTCTAAGGCGCAGATGCTGAAGGAGTCTTTGAGGTTTCTTGGGCACACCCTGTCCAGCGAGGGCTGCAAGCCGCAGCACGACAAGGTGGCGGCAGTGCGCGACTGGCCGGCGCTGGAGAATGTCACTCACGTCCGGCAGTTCCTGGGCCTAGCCGGTTATTATCGTCGGTTCATTCACTGTTTCTCCGACATCGCGCAGCCCCTCACCATGCTCACCAAGAACGAGGTGGAGTGGAGATGGGGCCCTGAGCAGCAGTGGGCCTTCGAAGAGCTGAAAGCAGCACTGGTGGACGCCCCCGTTCTGGCCCTGCCGAACGTGAAGGCCGCAGCGGACGGATCAGCCCCCTTCGTGGTGCAGACCGACGCGAGTGGGGTGGCGCTGGGTGGAGTCCTGATGCAGGACTGTGGTGAAGGACTTAAGGTGATAGCCTACGAGAGCCGGCAGTTCTCCGCGGCTGAGCAGAACTACCACACGGGCGAGAGGGAGCTCTGCGGACTTCACCACTGCACCACGGTGACCTGGCGGCACTACCTGATTGGGTGGTAATATACATCCACGGGGGTGTGTTTGAGTTTGTATAAAACGCCATGGGTCGGTTGGCATCGAACTCCTGCTGTGGAGGTGGGGTGGCCTGAGGGGTTGGCCACAGGGGGGTGTGGGATTTAAGGCTGAGCGCTGAGTGGGAGGGTGGCGTGGGGCGGTTGGGTTAGGGATGAGCGGGAATGGCGGGATGGGGTCATGGGTGGTAATATACATCCACGGGGGTGTAAAGTGTTCACCTGAATGAAGAGAAGAGAAAGGGTGGAAATGATAGTCATTCAAGGGAGGTCAGGGGAAAAACATGTTTTGCTCTTTCAACAGCTTCTTCTTCAGTGATACCCGTAATTCGGCTAAGAGTGGTTTTATCAATTATCATCTCCATTTAAAATATGTCTCGGTCCGTGCTGGGTTTACTAAGTACAGTCTTAAGTTCTCAAGGTAACTTGTAGTTTTACCGACAGAAAGTATTGATTTATTTTCGGTCCATATCAGATTGAAAGCATACTTTTTTAAGTTATCCGTCCACCGCGTTGGATTTGCAATATATCGCCGCATTATTTCCGAGCTCCGTATTAGTTTATCTGTACCCTGCTTGGCTGCATCCCGTGTGTCTTTTGCAAGACCAGTGCGCACCTTGCTTCCCCCATTTCCGCGGCTTCTGAGCATTATTGTGCTCTCCGTGTTACGCGTTACACCCACTTGTTGCCTCCCCTCAGCTACCATATTGTTTATTTGGGCATTCCTCTTTCGCACATGGCTTCGTATATGTCCTCGGGTCCCTTCCCTGAAAATTTTTTGGTTCTAGGCTCTTTTTTGCAAAATTTTGATTTTTTACGAATTGTACCTCATGCAATTCGCTTCCGGTCCAAGGTTGTCCGTTTGCCTTTATTTTTTCCCTGCTATCCATTATTGTCATATATAAGCATTGTGTGAAATATTTTCGGCCAATTTTACTCCTACGCACCTCTACCCGTCCCATATTCACTAGGTATCGCCTTAAGAGGTTAGGATTTCCCATTATTTTGGTGCTTATAGCCGCCTTTTCCCCTAAAATCATGTGTTCGTGCCCCCGGGCCTCTCGTAAGTCATTTCCATGGTCAGCATGCATCCTGACCCGCCAGTTTATACTTGTTTTCAGCATATCATTGTTTCCCTTGTTAAGCGTTACATCCATGTGTTGTCTTCTCTCGGTTGTAATATCTCTTAATTGGGTCTCATGCTTTTGTATGCAGTTTCGTACATACCCTCGGGTTATTTCCCCCAAATATTTCAGTACTATGCCCTTTTGTATGAAATTTCGGTTTTTTACGAATTGCACATAACACAATTCGCTAAAGTTCCAAGGTTGGCTGTTCTTATTCATTTTCCCCATACTTGTTTGTGCCACCTTTTCTGGCCACTGTGTGAAATGTTTTTGTGTAATTTTGCCCTCATGTGTCTTTATTCCCCCCTTTCCCTTTAGGTATGGCCCTCTAGACTTAGGGTTTCTTATTATTCGCCCTTCAACTCTCGGAGACCGCTTTAAGTTAGAACCAGACCGCTTCCGGTTATCTGTCGGCATATTAAAGTTATCTAACCTCCGTGTTGAGTTAGCCGCATGCTGCTTCGGGTTTCCCGAGTCCTGTGATTGTTTATCCTTTAGCCGCTTACATTTGTTGGTTGTCCTTATTAAGTTTGTTGCAAGCCGTGCTAAGTTATCTGCTGACCGTATTGAGTTATTAGTGAGCCATGTTAGGGTATCTGCACACCATAATAAGTATACCACGGGCCATATACAGAGGGCCACGTAACACTTTAAGTTAGCTAAGTGTGTTGTAAAGTTAACTACAGGCCGTATTAAGTTCACCACCAGAGTGGTGCACTGCCAGAGCCAGAAGAAAAGCTACTCGGGGTCAAAGTCCAGAGGAGCACCGTCACCACAATGTACACGTTAGTAGCTTGCAGCACTGCTCTAACATGCGAGTTCCCAAACCGCGCTTCTGCTCAGGCGCATAACAGGAGTGAGCGCCTCAAGATGCGATATATGGGTAGGAAGCTGAGGTGCTGACGTCTGAGCTAAATCCATGAAAACATGGGCGCCAAGCACATACTTCTGTGCTTGGCGACCACAAAAAAGCAAACCCAAATCTGATCCTCGAACGTTGACATACTCATATATACTTGTAATCTGTCTGACACGTGACAGTGGACACGGAAGCAGGCGGAGTGAAGACTGACGCACACCAGGTACGGAAACGTACGACACCCGATTCAAAACTCACAGACCTCTCGCGACAACCACACCTCAGCTCCCAAGACACCTTTCAACCCCAAACCACAATGAGTGATATGACAGCCTCCCCCACCCAAAGCGACCAAATCCGGCCAGAGGACATACAGAACTTCGAGCAGTGGTACCAGGAGCAGCCTGCATCCATGCAGGTTGACTCAGTGGAACGCAACGAACCAACATCCCCATACTCAAGCGCCCAATCAGGCTCACCCGCCCTCTCAGGGGAAGTGTCAGAACTGAGCGGGCGCATCACCACCGACGAAGAACACTCCTGTGATGCGCAAACTTTTTTCCACAAGTTTGGCTCTCCCCTGCCCTACGAAAAATCCGACAGGGCACAGAAGCGTGCCAAGGTTGTAACCTTTGACCAAGCAGTGAAAAAATCAAAGACCCAGCACCACGGTGCTGAGGAGGTGCCCTCAACGGGTGAACAAACAGAAATCGGGAGCGCCAGCACTGCTGAGCCCCGTACTGGTCGCCCCGATGGGGACCAGTTGGGAAAACCTCAAACCGAAAAACGTAAGAAAATCGGGAGCGCTGGCGAGTCCAGGCCCCGTACTGGTCGCCCCGAAGGGGACCAGTTGGGACAACCTCAGTTGGGACAACCGGTTGGGAAAACCACGAAAATCGAAAAACAAAAAGAGCCAAACGAATCCGAAGGGGAACCCCCGAAGGAGGAGAACACAACGAAGGTTCCCCATACCAGAATCCAGGAGGCTCGTCTCACAGAACCTCTGGACATATTCGCGACGCCGGGAGTGGTACAGCACCCACCGAAGGCGATCCCGTCAGCCAAAAAGTTCCTAAAGCAAATCTCAGACATGCCGAGAAAGCAGCGGTCTGAGGAGCTGCCAGCAAAATACATCAAAGAGCAGGCTGCCAGATACTGCGTCGACAAGCGACCAGTAATCACGGCTGAAGACCCGCCGGCCCTCATCAGCAAACTGGGAGTCCCCACAGAGGGATCGGACGATATGGAGGGAATCCATGTCCCTTTGCACATCCGGGCCCTCACGGGCTGTGACCTCAGCCCTGAGCACACGACGCACACAGGGCTGCCGTCCAAAGGCAGGCCCCAGCTCAAAATAACAGACCTGGCTGAAACGGTGGAATCAGCCATCCAGTACCTGCGGTACCTGGACGCGGCAATCAGGCTCAGCACTGAAGATCCCTATACCAGGGTTTTCAACCACGAACACACCCACATCTGGCTCGACGAGCGAGGACGAGTAGCGCAGATAGACCTGGCTTTCAAAACCAGGAAAATCGCGCTACTCGTCCTACACAACCCAATATTCAGGCTGCCCATGCGTTGCAGGCCCCAGCAGCACCAAACCTTCTCTCCGGAGCAGCAGGCCATACCGTGTATATATGTATGGTCCCCCTGGAACCCCACTGTAGGGCCAGCAGCGGACCGTACCATAGGTCGGCAGCGCACAAAGTGGTCAAACAGCACTGGAAACGAGCCAAGCAAAGGCACAATGACAAAACCGTAAGAGAATACTGGAACAACCAAAAACGATACCACAAGAGGATATATAACAAAGCACAAGAAACAGGCCATGCCCCCACTGCGAACATACAGGCCCTACAGGACAGGGAAGGCAACCTGGCAGTGGGCCATGGTAACATTGCAAACGCGCTAGCAGACCACATGGCCCACTCCGCACCGTACAGGATGGAGCACCGTAGTCTACCCGACATGAAACCCCCTCCATGGGAAGACCTAGCCCATAGGGAATGCCTCATAAAGGCACCAAGACCAGACCCCACTGGGTTGGACCTCACAATAAGTCGACAGGGCTACAGCAAAGCGGTACACACCCTAAACAACAACAAAGCACCAGGTCCCACCAGGACCCCGAACGAAATTCTCAAGTACATGCCAGAGGACTTCCACGACGCACTACACGCACTCATGCTGGAAATGTGGAACAGCAAACATGTTCCCCTCACCTGGAAAAAAGGGACATTCTGCTTCCACCACAAGAAAGGGGATGTCACCTTACAGCAAAACTACCGACCCATAGCCCTGCTCGAAGGGGTATTCAAACTATACACCTCACAGATAGCCAACATGCTCTCCACGTTCTGCGAAACGCAAGGAATACTAGCCCAGGCGCAGGAAGGCTCAAGGGAAAAAAGGAACACGCTTCGACAACTCACCAGGGTAACCAATGCGATTGAGGATGCAAACGTCTCAGGACGGGAACTGCATGGCCTGTATGTAGACTTCGAAAATGCGTACGGCTCAGTGGACCACAACAAACTACTGCACACGATGCAGTACCTTGGGATACCCGACGAACTCACACAGGTGGTGCGGGATGTCCTGGGTACACAAAGCCACGACACAATGTCCATGAGCACCAGGGTAGGAGGGGAAACCTCACACAAAACCGTACAGGTGCAAAGAGGACTCCTCCAGGGGGACAGCATGAGCCCTCTCCTCTTCATAATATACCAGGAACCGCTGTTAAGATGGCTAGAGGTTGGAGAACATGGGTACCAACACAAGTACTCAGCAGAACAGGAAAGGCTGGGCCCCCTCAGGACAACAGCAGGGACATTCGTCGACGACCTACTCATACTATGCCCCACGATTTTCCACATGAGAGCCCAGCTACACAAACTACAGGCATTCTCACAGTGGAGCGAACTCAAAATTAACCTCACCAAGTCAGCCATAACCGGCATAAAAAATGGGGTCTCCATACCCGAACAACTCCATAAAGACCTCAGAATGCTGGGAGTGGACGGCAGGCGAAGCCACTTCAAGATACTCAAGCCAGACGACACATACAAATACCTGGGAGTACTACTGGCATTCACAGGCAGGTGGGACAAAGAGAAAGAGGCCGCTAAGGAAGAGATGAACCACAGAATACAAGCCCTACTGCGCTCCCCACTAACGCCGGACCAAAAGGAATACTCCCTCCACTCCGCAATACTAGGGAAATTCAGATATGGATTGCACCTAGGGCTATACACAGCAGGCGAAATAGTCGACTTCAACAAAATAATAGGGGGGGCCACAAAAAACATACAAGGTCTACCCCGCAACGGGACACCAAACATTTTCACCACACAGGAAAAAGAAAAGTTCGGCCTGGGCATGGTGCCACTCCAAGCAGTCTACGCCCAGTCGATTTGGAGCGGACTACTAGAGGCCATGCACAGCGAAGAGGACAGAGGAGCGATACGGGGCCCGGCGTGGAGGCAAATAAACCTAAAGTCGAGACTCAGAATGTCCCACGTCAGCAGGTCCACCAGGGGACTGGTAGAATACCACAGCACCACACGCAGGAATTGCACAGACCTCGACAAACTCTGGGGGGGCACCAGACAAAACACAACACACTAAGAAAACTCAATGCCCTACTCAGATACAACATTACGCCCCAGGGGACAGAGGGAATGCTCAGACAACTCCAGACCCCACCACCAAAGATAATGGAACAGCTAAAAGGGGCGACCAGAAGAAAGTCAGACAAAGAGATGGAGGGAACAACAAGAAAAACGAAAGCAGGCAAAATAATGGATGGGGACATACCGGCGCCCCCAGACTGGCAGGCAATGTGCACAGACCAAACCGCCAAGCTAAAAATACCCAGGGACACGCCAACTGCGATAAATTTCACAACATGCCTCAAACTTTTTACACACTTCCCAGACCTAGCGCTCCTTACTACACGAGATGGCCAGCATGCAATTAGCCAGGTGAACGTCAGGGAACAATGCACAGATGCAACCCTCAACACAGACCGCAGTGCCATAGCAAAAGGCCTGGCACACCTATACCCATACCTATGTGAAGCCCAGCCGAGGGACATAACGAAGCCTGGTGACTTCTATGACAGTCTTACAAACCGAAAGCTGAAGCAACAATACAGGAGCATGCCCAGTGAAGGGCCACTGGACCCCCACGCAATACGAACCAACCTCCCGCGCCTCAACTCGGAGCAGCTGAGAGCCAAAATGACGGAATGGGAGGCGAGGCTGGTCCCCAGGGAAGAGATTCACAGGCAACTCTCCCTGCACCCGCTCACAAGGATTAACGAAACGGAGACTACCGGCCCGGTGCCGATGGAGGAAGAGGAGGAACCTCAGCCCCTCCACACACGCTCGCAAACTAAATGGATAGACGAAATAGACCCCATGGCTGGAAAACTCGAAACCGGCTTTGAGAGAGGCCGAACGATAGACAAACCGAAAGAAATTGTGGCAATGAGGACCCTACTTGTAGACCCAATGGACCCCCACTCCCTAGTGAGGCAGTACAGAACCCAGTGGAGGCACTCAGAGGGGGATGATTCCTACTCATGGAGTACAAGGGAAACCATAACAGACTACCTAAAACTAGCCAAAAGAAGGGGACAAAGCGCGACCACCTTCCCAACCCTGAATAGAAGACTGCGAACAAGGGGCTCCCAGGTGACTCACCCCACAGGCCTCAGAGAAATACTGGCCGGAAGGCCGCACCTGGGACAGGCCTGGCCCACACTACACGCAGGAAACCTAACACTGGACCCGACGGAAACCAACCCAGAACAGGACATTGTGGACAACAGAGAACACCACTGCCAGCTACGGCTGGAGGGGGAACTCGCCCACAGCTACCACAGGAATGGGAAGTACATAGGCACCCTCACGAAAGAAAAGCTCCTCAGGCTACATGAAAGATACACCCAGGCAGTGGGCACCACAGACCGCCAAACCCCGCACCAGCGCACACTACGCACAGAAATGTGGGAAGACCACAAAATACAGGTCTCCACGTTCGAGGAGGAAATAGGGCACCTCCTCATTAGGTACTCAAGCAAAGAAGAAAAGGAGGAACGAAAAAAGAATTTGCAAAACCATTGGACATTCCCTGCCCAGATGCAAAGGGCATTACAACAGGCATTCGGAATTACCACCGAACTATTTGCCTCACCCCTCAATGTCCGCCACCACACCACGACGTACTACGCCAAATATGACAGAGACAAGGTGTTCGGGGCCAGAGGCTCAGCCTGGACGACAAACTGGATGAAACTGGGGGCCTACCAGTTCAACCCAGAATACACGCCACAAGACCTCAAAAAGGCACTGGACTTTGCCGTTGCGGCCACCACCACACAAGAGCCGGTGTTCGGGGTCGGAGTATACCCAGCGTATGAAAAAACCCCATACAGGAAACTATACAACGCACACGCAGGGCACCTAATACACGAACTATTTGAAATACCACAAGGCAAATTTACGTTTCTACCCCCTGACCACTGGATGGGTGCCACCCACCAGCAAGCGAAACAATGCAACTGGAACCTCAGAGTGCTGATAGTTGCCAACAAGGCGGGATGGCAGGCACACTGCAGGGACCCGGACACTGCCGCGGACTGCATAAGGAAGGCACTCACAACCTGCCCGCAGAGCAAGGTGCGCACCACCTCAGCCGTCAATCAGCCGGTGAGGGAGGCAAACCTACACGACACGAACGAACCAAACCAAGCAGGACGCACCCCCAGTGTGGACTGTGTGGTTGACACAAGACCGTGGCAGCGATACGAACTCCCGGAAATTAAGACGAAGGACATGACAAATGCAATGGGAAGAATGTGCAACACGGGGCCACACTTGCGGAACGACCTCTGCCCCCAGTGCAGCAACGTACAAGAGGAGGTGGAAACTTGGTGGGAGGACAGCCACCTCCACGTAGAAGAAGGACCAGCCAAATGGGAACTCCTCCCCGGAAGCCGGGGAGGTAAATGGAACATACACCCCCCCACTGTGCAACAGGTGGTGGAAGCGAACACTTTGCACACCAGGCTTACAAGGCAGAATGACGCCCAAACGATATGGGACACAGTAGCAAGGTCAAAAGTTGTCAGATACCCCACTGGCTTCTGGCCCGAACACGAACCGGGGGTCCAAGGAAGGAGATGGGAACTGACAAGAGACCGAACAGAGGACCCCAGGAACCGAGCCCCGAGGGACACACCAGCTCAATTGACGTACCCCTTCCCTCAAAGGGCTCACGAGGCAACCTCGTACCTTTACACGGATGGAAGCAAAAGAGAGATAGAAACAGAGGAAGGAGGCAAAGAATGGGCCTCAGGAGCCGCGGTATGGGACCCCAGGTCCGGGGAAGGGGAGGCCCACATGATTCGATGGGAAGGCGAGGACCAGGAGGTGAACAGAGCCGAACTTCTCGCCATACAAAAAGCGGTGACGCTCCCGCCACCACTAAGTGGCGACAGACTCACCATTTGCACGGACAGTGCCAACTCCATAAGACAGCTGGAGAGCATGAGAACGAAACCTCACAACATGGAACACCACCAACAAAGGGACCTCCTGTATGCCATACTAGTCAACATTGAGGCACTAGTAGCAGCAGGGCACGCGGTCTCACTGCTGAAAGTCAAGGCACACACGGGAATTGTGGGGAACGAGAAGGCCGACGAGGCAGCCAAACAAGCCTGTACTACGGGAACCCTCACGGAAGCGTGGGACAATAACGAGACAATAAAAGTCAAACCCATGGTACCAGACAAAGACTCAAACAGCAGGGAGCTAAAGGGAAAGCTCGCGGTACAAAAATATGTAACTACACTTCTTCGTGAACGACAAGCCCAAGGAAACAGCAGACTCTCAACAAAAATGGCTGCACTCCAGGGAGAGCCCACAACCTGGACCCACCAACTGAAAACTGAGCGCAATTTCAGATGGGAAGCGCACCATGACCAAGCGCAACAAACCAAGGAGGAACAAGCAATAATACGGGACCCGGTACCCAACCAGCAGCAACAAGCCGACCAGACCCGAGACGAAGAAGACAGGCAAATAAAGGCCATGATGGGACAGAGGGAGGAAGAGGAGATGCTCCTTTTGCGTGAGGTGCAGAAGCACCAAGAACAACGGGAAACAGAGGGCAGAACGGAACCCACCCGAGGAAACGGCCCCGAACCCGCAGAAACACCACCCCCACCCTCTGAAGAGGAAGAAATATTTAAGGAACTCAACGAGCTCGCGGAGAGAGCAGAAATGACCCAAGAAGAACACAATGACGAGGGAATTTTTGACATGCTCAATGAACTCATTGAGCAGCGGGAAGAACCACAAGGGAATTCGACAAACGAAAAACAAGCTCACCACGACCGTGTCACGGAGGAGTCTAGAGTCCATGCGATGATGGAGGACCCGATGCCCAGAACAAGATGGAAACAAAGAAAACACGACATGACACACAGAACGGAAAAGAGGAACGCCCCCCCGGTTCAAGAGGGCAGGGCCACCGAGAGCTGGCTAAACGAAACAATGAAGCACCTCAAAGGAGACACGCCACTACACATAATAGCGAACGGCTTCTGGAAACGAGCCACATTTGCGGCACGTAAAACGGTACTCAAATGCAGACTGAGAATACTGCCAGCACAAGACTATGAGACGGCGAAAAACTCAGCCGGAGGAGGCGGAAAGTGCACCCTGGAAGGGTGCGGACACAAAGGGGTGGACTACGCAAAGGGCTTCCTCATGAGAGTAGGACACGCCCTAGGAGGATGCAACAACCCACAAATGCGAGGGATGTTCTCGGACAGAGCAGACGCCCACGCAGACGAGCTAAAACACATACTCGACCACCATAGAAAAGGGGGATGCAAAGTACTCGCCTACACCGGAAAAAAGAGGGACCCAGGGGTTAAGCCAAGGGTACTCCCAAATTACATACTCACCAGAGGGCAATGCAGACACGACGGGAAGGACAACCCAGGCAGAAACGATGGGCCCGACACAATACCAAGCTTTGTAGACATAGTCATGATAGAGGGCCTGGAAGACATGGAGGACGGATGGGAATGTACACAAAAAGAAGCACCAGCAAAAGTCAAAAACCTACACCTCATAGAGGTGGCCCACACCGATGACGAAAAATGGGGACCTAAACTCCTGGAAAAATACACGAAATACGGACCGCTGCTACAACTGCTACGCAGACACGGATTCCGTGCCAAACTTCATGTGTTTGCAGTGGGCAGGACAGGCACAGTGTACAAACACAACCAAGACATACTCGAGCAACTTGGGCTCAACAGAAAAGAGGCCACACAGGCACTACAAAGAATACATAACCTGACAGTAAGCTATGCACACAGCACATACCAGTTATACAGAAGACTCAGACAAGAAAAGCAAGATGAGGAAAAGGATAAGAACCACCCGGTATAAATTGTCCCATTAAGGCCGCCACCTGTGGCGGTCCGGCCCAGAGTAGGGCCGGGGAAATTAATTTACTCATACGCCCAACGGGCGTGGTTTTTTCTTTTTCTTTTTCTGTAATCTGTCTGTCACCTCCTTCAGGCTCGACGATATTCAAGGGCAAGTGAAATGTAGCGATTGCAAAAAGCGCGAAGCATATAGAAGACAACGAGGTGACTGAAAGACGCTTTTCGATTGCGCCAGGGGAGCGCTCAAGCACGATTCCCGTTTGCAGGTTGTCGTTCGCAGGGAGTTCTCGAAGAGTCTTCCTAACTTCAGATCTCAACAGAGTCACTTTTTTGGGCACAGGCATATTGACAGAAAAAACAGTTCGCCTTATAAGGCGAACGAGCTTACCGGTGAGGCTCACGGTCAAACTTGCACACCGGCGTTTGTTAAAAAATTTGTCACTCGCGAACCTGATTCACACATTTTGTCACGAGGCTACGAGTGACTTGCGACGGTAAATCCGGTTGAGGCGATGGTGGGCAGGCTCGATCGCGCGAGGTGCCCAGATTTATATAGGGGGTACGTAAACGTACAGGTGGGGAAAAAATATTCCCCAATCTTCGTGAACGATGAACGTATAAACTAAAACTTTGAAAACAACCCAATACCCCCCTCCCCCTTTGCACTTCGTTAACGGACTGAATTTCATCCATCCCTCCCCCTCTTCTCCTCCCGCCCCCCGTTCGTTTCCAAAAAACACATACTTAACGTGACCCCGTTTATTCGTCTCGGTGTTGGTCTATCCATCTCTATCTTGGGATACTGGGGGCTCCGCCCACCCAGACCCCCCCCCTCCTGAATTATATTATTAACGCAGTCATTCATGGGTGACCTTACTCATTTCTACCGCACGCTGGGTACGTTTCAATTTTTATTTACAATACACTCGGGCTTCAATTCATATAATATGGATACAGCATACAGTGACACACTTCTCTATTCATGATTTGTATTGAATAGCAGCCGGCAGAAATGCTATAAAACGAATGATTAGGCTACTATTCTTATGTCCCGCTCCGCCAACGATCGACCTTTAGTCTTAAAATAGAAAGATAGTGATTACTGTTTTTAACGATGCCACAATGCATCCATATAAATACGGAAATCTAAGTTGGGGCAGAAGCAAAGGATTTCTATGCCACGTGTATGGATAGCATTCACTGTTTCTGAATTCACGTTATATAAATCTCGGCCCATTTTGTTGCGCAATGTCTATTTATAAGATCGCTTCCGGCGCAAGGGTTATTGACAGCACACTGTTCAATCGTCACAACGGCATTGTTCACTGTTCACGACAGCGACAATTGAACGACTTGAGTGTAACGTTGCGTGTTTGTTTTATATAAATCAAATAATCAATTTATTCCTGTTTATATTTTTCATTATCCACTGATGACCTGAATTATATTATTGACGCAGTGTGAAGTCATTTGTAAAATATGTGCCGTGTCACGTAGTCACATGGCTGATACAATGGCTTCAATTCATATAATATCAATACAGCATACGTAGTACAGCCTACGATTTGGGCGTCAAAAACGCAGTGTTAATTCGCACTGTTAAAGGGCTGAATTTTCTGAATCCGTTCAAGCAATCCTGGAATTGCCATGAATGAGGACCTAATTTATATATGCATTTTATACACAATGGCTTCAATTCATATAGGGGGTACGTAAACGTACAGGTGGGGAAAAAATAAATCTCGTATCCAAGGGAACATATGAATTCCTAGCACACACACTTATGTGAGCCAAATAGTGCACATGATCTTAATGTATGGTTGGTAATTGCATGTCAATTTGATAATTAAGAATTCAGGAATAGCATTTGCTGAAAATGAATGGCACTTTGTAAAGTATGTGTTATCAATTTAGCAAATTAGGAAGTAGGTGTTATCAATCTAGCAAATTATGAGGAAATAGAATAATTAAATGATTAATAATCATATGCATAATAAGTATGCCAATGGTCATAACAATCCATATATATGTGTATACTTGTATAAGGAACAAATGACAAAATAGATTCATAAGAAAGCATTTAAATATATATATTTGGGGTGCATTGGAAGTAAACAATGAATTTAGGAAAGGTACCAAGAATTGGTTCGTAAGGTGAATGAAGCATATCACATCTGGTCGAAATCACATTTGTAATGAAAGCGTGGTTATATCTATACATTTGAATAAAAGTGTGGTATCTACACACATTTTTTGTTCCATATGTTAGTTAATATAAGGCGATGTCACTACTAGTGAAGCAAGGTGTTATCAGTCTAAAAATTCTTCACATCCTGAGGAATCAGAATCACTATATTTTTCTATCTCGTCTTTATTCATTCGGTCACCATTAGCGTTCATCTTGCAGCCTGTATTGTTTTGGGTACAGATCTGATAGGCTAATCATTGATATCTCATCGATGATTACTAGCTTGCAATCTTTTAAATTTTTAGCCAACACATCTGCCTTGTTTTGTGTTATAGAAGTTGCAATGTCGCCATCATGCGGTGATTTGCTGAGCACGCTTTGCCAGGTGTATCCTGATATATTAAAGGCAGCGTTGCCTGTTGGAGCCATGACAACTGTGTTGCCGTGTAAACCTCTTGCCTTACCAAAAATTAACTGAGCTTTCTCACGGACAGCCTTAATTAGGTGACTTTTGCCAGTACCGCCTTCCCCAGATACAAAAATTCGTAATTGATTTGGATTCTCTCCTGTTAAATGACTACCAATCTTATCAAAAGCGATTCGTTGCATTGATGTCATGCCATCGACCAATCCTTCTAGATTGCATTCATTTAGTTCCTCATCATTCAAAGGCACCCTTTTCCCCTGTTGGATTTTTATGATATCACCTTCGGTGGTTGCTCTATTGCTAGTGGTCAGGTTGTCTATGAATGCCTTCAGATTGCTAGAAAGAAAATTAGCAAGATATGCTTTTTGGCTCGAAGTCATGTCACAAATCACATTTGTGTCTGCAGACCTAAAGCAATATTTCTCCTGAGGTGTGTCTTTGAATTCGTCAGAAACCGACTCTGGTTGGTAATCATCATGACCCCCATATTCTTTATCTGAAGTAGGCTTACCAACATCCCTTAGGATTGTTTCACTCTTCTTTATTGTCTCTAGGGCTTCGCCTACATATGCTGGCATTAATTTTGTGTTTATCATGTGATCTAAATGAACTATTGCGGTGGTGTCTGGGGGCAGTATCTGATCTTCTTGGCCATTTGGCCATATTGTATGTAGTAATAAGGTGCTATAGCAGGATTCTTCATCTGTTAAATCTTGAGGGTAGTATGGACACAAAGAAATTACTTTGGGGGATTGGTATGGTGTAAATACGACATCATCAACACGAAATTTGTCCAAGATTGATGGTACGCCTTGTGTGGACAAAGACATCAGGGCTGGAGGAGCGTTTGGTAACTTGCTATCACTCGGACACTTTTTAGGATCAAAAGTTCTGAAAGAATAGTACGTCAACATTTGATGAAAAGAAACCTTGCACCCTCCTTTTGTATTTTGTTGACGAACAAATTTTCCGTAGGCGATTCTCCGACCCAATTGTGTGCGGGGAGATGTGTCTATAGCGGTTTGAGCTCCTCCTGTTAATTTAAGATCTTTTAGTTTTTGTTCATCAACGATCACGGCAGACGGCACATTTATTTTGGCGGAGCTGTTCACGCTCAGGACGCCTTTGGATGATTGGACGAAGGGGAGGCCTAGCAAAGACCAACAAGCTTGCATGGCACCTACTTGGGTTGACTCCACCAAACTGTTAGCTACTACTGACAACCGTTGTTTATCTGTAATTGACTGACTATGTAATATCAAGGTTGCGATTTTCCTGGTAACCAAATTTTTAAGCAGGGCTGAATCTGGTGCTTCAGCTTTTGAACAATATGAGGCACAGTATTCTGCTGCACCGACCTCGTTATCTATGTACTTAATGTCTAAATTGCCCCCCGTTGCGATAGGTATTAGTGGTGACTTAATATAGTTATTCAACCACATGTTGTCCCGCGGTGGAAGAACTTGAATACGCTTTCTTCCCCTGCCGTCTTTGTCAACCACCAGTGTGGCTTCTTCAGTGCTTGTGGCACCCCCAATCCAGCCTTTTGGTGAGAAACCAAAACGACAAACCTTGTTAAATATCGATTTACTATACTTAAAGCACGTCTGCGTGCATCTGTGAATTTGATTTGCGAGTTGCAGGCGACGATACCACACCTGTACAAGTTTTTGTCCCTGAGTTAAGGCTTGTTCAGATGTTTTTTCTCCATCAGGTTTACCATCCCAATTAGCGGAAGGTGTGAAATCTAACGGTTGGTCATTCATATGCAAACTGAATTCGGTTTTGCATGGATGATATCTATCTTTGAAATAGTTTCTCCCGGGTAGCCAGGACTCGTGAATTTCCAGTGATATATCCCCATCAGGATTTCCATCGTTAATGGTAGTATCACGGTCCTCTGAATTTCTTGGCATCAACTTGCAGGTTGCTACCTCTTCTACACACCGCTTGACCTGTTCTTGTTTTTCTGGATCATGCGAAGACGCATAATGCTTTGTAATCCTATCTATGGTGTTGTTAATCCATAGTAAACTATGGCAATGGGGGGACCCTCGCATCTGAAACTCAATGCGCCTCCACCAATCGATCACCTTACTACCAAACGGCTGGGATTTTGAATTAATGATCAATTTTTTCCAAATACATTCTTGTTTTTTATGGAACAACCTACACGCGAGGGCTGGATGATCTCTTAACATTGCTGTTCTTTCAGTCTGATCATATTCTTCAGCGATGTTTTCTGATTCAGTGATGTTCTCGTGATGGTTTTGTTGATCACGGGCTATTGTGGCGTAAAGTCTATTATGATATCTATCTGCCGGCGCAAATGTTAGGAAATAGCGTAGAGCACCATTAACTTGCATCATCTTGCTGCTTACCATTGAGAGGAGTTTGCGCCTTTCATGTTTAATAAATATTGATGTGCCCGGCAATGACCGACCATATGCCACTAACCGATTTAGAACACGGTCTAAATGTTGTTGAAATACGTTCTTTTTAGAAGTACCCTCTCGTGAAGTATCAGACTCTGTCCTAAGTGTATTCAGAGCGCCTATGATATCATCTACTGATATATTTTCTCCGTCTGTAGGGTTAGGCAAGTCTGTATCTAGATGTGATTTTGATGCTGTGGTTGTCACTCCACCTATCTTTCTACGCATAACATATGTGTAGAAGCAAAATATATAGTTGGCGCTTTTCTGGAATCTTCTATCACCACCTCTTTCCAAAGTCAATCTGACAAAATCATTACTGTCTAAACCGTGTGTGTCGCTAGGACCGCCGCACCCATACGGAAATAAGTTTGGAAAGCATTTTTCGTAAAAAAAGCAATCATTGTATGGATGGGCATATTCGAAGGTTGGGTCTGCTTTATGTATCACAGGCGTTGGTTTCTGGAGTACTACTTCTTTTAGATGGTCAAGTTCGTTTAATATGGGTGGGGGTGTCTGTAACAGAATATCCGGAAGATCGTTGGTATCATGGGCGGGATCTTTGTCGGCAGTGTCACTAGTTTCACGTATTAATTTGTCTTCTTCATCATTCATGTCGAATTGTGGTGCTAGTTTAGTTGTTTCCTCAGGGCCGTCCTTATCTTTTGTGAATACTGAAAAATCTATATTCAAGCTTCCATTCTCAACAGCACTCTTGTACAAGTGGTTGTGCTGAATCAGCCATTCTAGTGCGTGTTGCACGCGTAAAGGCCGGAAAGTATGATCTTTACTATTCTTATTAGTTTTATGTCGTAGTATGCAAATAGTGTCAACATCTGGCATGCGTGGCAAGCTCTTTGCCACTTTTGCCACGTCATTAACCACAGTATATCTTGCGCCACTCTTTGCCCCTCTGCACCCGTAAGATGGTAGTGTGGTTATGTTTAGTATGGGATTAAATAAGGCTATCATGGACAACTCAACCACGTTCAAATCGGTTAGCTCTTTTGGTATGTGTCCAGGGTGCAAGTAATTCAAGGCTGCCTGCTTAGGAATATACGATCTAATGACCTCATCATTCATATCATCATGGGAATTTTCATTTTCATGAAAATCTTCATCGCTTTCATGTTGGTCAGTATCGTAATCTTCTGTAAGTTCTGCACTTGTAGCTATGCGTGTGCGCGCCCTCGAGCTCAACCCACCCCCAATGCGT
>LGRX02000197.1:27504-74918 GCA_001247695.2 Cymbomonas tetramitiformis
CCACCCCCTATGCGTGTGCGCACCCTCCAGCTCAACCCAACTCCTATGCGTGTGCGCGCCCTCGAGCTCAACCCACCCCCTCTCATGGTACATTCGGCAGAAGGGGGTGAAGCTACCTTCACAGCTTTGCCATCAAGAAGACGTCTGAAGCTACGTCTATCGAGGTTCAGGGTCGAGACGGGTTCGAGGGCAACGACATAAGCAGCCGTTTCTGTGAGTGAAACAAGTCAAACCGTAAAAGTGTGGACCTGCAAAAAGTCTCTCAGGTGAGACAGAAATTCAACGACAATCGCCGACAATGGAAAGGCTGGGTACATACGCACAATCCTGAAAAATGGCTGCCCGAGAGTCTGACGACTACAAATGTGACCTGAGGAAACTGAAGTATATGCTGATGGGTTGGACGGCAGTGCAAAGGCATTTTGAGACCCCGCCGGGTCTCTCGAGGATACCACTTGAAACTTTCTCAAAGGGGTAGCGCGGCAACATCAGAAGCAGACGAGTCTGCTATGAGACGAGTCCGCTATGCCAACAAGCAGGGCAGAACACCCGAAGGCGCCTCCACCACGCAAAGCATATCATAATCAAAGCTTGGAGTCTTGTCGATCGTGCCACGAAGCATGCACAAGATAACAGGCCAAAATTCACACGTGCCAGCAGGTATGGAATCTCCCTTTTGTCCATAAGTTCCATGGCAGGCTCTGATCCTGAAGCCCTACGCCTCTAGCCAAACCATCCACCAGGTGATCCTAAAACACAGAGTGATGTGACGCGCACCAACAGAGGCCAGCACGAGCGGACGAAAAAGCACGCAAGCGCGGGGCAGGACTTTGGATTGATACCAGAGTCCGAGTGGCTCGAGGCACGCCCAGCGAGGCCACCATCAACCTCGTGGCTGAAATAAGCAGGCAAGAGTAGTGGGCAGCATAGCGTATGATGAAATGGCAAAGCGCACTGAGAGATGGGAGGAGCGCTATAAGGTCGAACTACCACAACAATCGCCGGTCGTGTAATCACACTGAGTAAGATGGTTCGAACCTTGAATTAAGAAAATATCAAAACAAACACGAACTGGTTATCCACAGATAAGCTCTCTTCTAGAAGATATCCAGCAAAGAACTCGGTTCCCTGCCAGCACGACCGAAGGGGAAGAGTTAGACGCACGCTTATACATCTGGCAGAAATAGGAAGGAAAGTGCAAGCGTCCTTTGTCGCACCCTCAGTGTACATGATGCCGGCACGGAAAAGGGCCGCTCCAACGATCCAAAATATTAGTTCCTTAAATTTCTGGTCGTTTCCTTCCTGGAACAGCAAGTTTGGCTTTGTGAGACAGTCGATAAATGTTCTTTAACGCGTGCACATTTCGATTTCAACCAGCCACACAACCAGCCAGAACAAAGGCGCATTATGAGTGAAGGACAACTTATGCTTACATTGTCCTCATCTTTAACGAGTTCGCCGTCTCTCTTATTTTTTGCGGACTTTGGATTGGTACCAGAGTCAGAGTGGCTCGAGGCACGCCCAGCGAGGCCAGCCCACCATCAACCTCGTGGCTGAAATAAGCAGGCAAGAGTAGTGGGCAGCATAGCGTATGATGAATTGGCAAAGCGCACTGAGAGATGGGAGGAGCGCTATAAGGTCGAACTACCACAACAATCGCCGGTCGTGTAATCATACTGAGTAAGAAGGTTCGAACCTCGAATTAAGAAAATATCAAAACAAACACGAACTGGTTATCCACAGATAAGCTCTCTTCTAGAAGATATCCAGCAAAGAACTCGGTTCCCTGCCAGCACGACCGAAGGGGAAGAGTTAGACGCACGCTTATACATCTGGCAGAAATAGGAAGGAAAGTGCAAGCGTCCTTTGTCGCACCCTCAGTGTACGTAATGCCAGCACGGAAAAGGGCCGCTCCAACGATCCAAAATATTAGTTCCTTAAATTTCTGGTCGTTCCCTTCCTGGATCAGCAAGTTTGACTTTGTGATGTAACAAACGCCGGCTTCTCATGGTACCGCGCCGGGTTTGTTCAGCTGGTGACACGCATGACAGTGGTGACAGCATGACAGGCTTTACGAAGATGACCATCTGTGAGATGCAGACTTTTCAGAGAAGATATGGTCACCATCAGGTGACCAGAGAATGATAAGACGAAGATGGCAGTGACTCCTTTGCCGCTGACGTGTCAGTCAGAATGCGGTAAACGGTAACATTGTTGGAGCTGGCATGGGATAATGACTTTCCATTGGCTAGATGAAGATTTAAGGGCTAGAACCCGTTACAGTTTTGGGAAATGTGACAGGACATTGAGATATAAGTAGACTCTGACCGAAGGTCAGGCTAGTGGACTCATTATTGTTTTGCCTTCGCAAGTACTAGGTGGCTGTTCGCGTGCCAGTGCTAGAGTGCTAAGACAGTTCTGCTCACAGCTTTTGTACACACAATAATTCGTATTTTGTGATATAATATCAATTTTGACGGATATATTTTACTGCTGTTTTCATACTTTTTCAAAACAATAATGTCCTGCGCGGAGCGGCTTTTTATTTCAGTGTTAATCCGGAAGTGAAGGCCCTTTGGCGAGAAGTCAGCAGCAGTTGAAAGAGCGGATTCGGAAGTCAGGCGACTCCAGGGGCACCCACGGTGCACTGGCGGAACCTTTTTCTTCCCTGAGCTTGGTGGTACTTGCACTGGAAGAGCTTCCAGTAACGGCGGCGACGGATCAGCTTTGAATTCACTAGTCATGAGCGGTCTCCTTCTGCACAGTGATATGCTCAACACCTTGTTCTTCAGCGAATCCAGGGGCACCCCTGGTGCACTGGCCTAGCTGCTGACAGGTGTCCTTCAGTTTTGAGCTAATCAGCACGGCATGAGCTTGGGCGGCGGCGGCGACAAAGTCAATCAGCAGTTAATGTACACCTGGATGAGCAGCTCTCAGTGGTTCTTTCAGCTGACCACCTTGCTTGAAGTGAATCCAGGGGCACCCCTGGTGCACTGGCTTAACTGAAAGGCAGGTGTGTGTCACCTGGGAGCTAATCAGCAGCGGCATCTGCCCTGTCTTACCGGCTAAGAGTGGATCAACAGCTAATGTGTACCTTGATGAACTATCTTCCAGTAGGCTCTCCAGCTGGCCACCTTGTTTGAAGTGAATCCAGGGACACCCTTGGTGTACTGGCTTAGCGGAAAGGCAGGTGTGCTTGGCCTGTGAGCTAATTAGCGGCGACATCTGCTTTTATTTACCAGCGAAGAAGTGGATCAGCAGTGAACCACTGCTCTATGTCTGGAACTGCAACTTACGGTTTCTTGGGCAGCTCCACTTTGTCTGACGGTTAATCCAGGGACACCCCTGGTGTACTGGCCTAAGCCTGAAGCAGAGGAAGAGCTTGCCAGAGGACTGGCAGCTGCATCAACTCTGAAGGCGACAACTGAGTGGTCTATTCCCTGGTGTGACACAGTGGCCTGGTGGATTTAGAGTTAATTACGTTTCCAGCCTGGAGTGCTGCTCACTACTGGAGTGCCCTTCTGCTGCCTTATCACAATGTGTTGGAGAATTCTTCTATCCTTTCTACAGTATTGGTCAGCCGGTGAGGCCCTCATGTCACGGGCCACCTTCTGAATCAGCAGTAGTGCTGCGAATCCAGGGGTGCTCAGCACACTGGCTTAGCTTCCAACTCTGTCAGCGACCTGGTACTTGTTTGCTGGACTGGACTGGGGAGTGAGCTTACATGCCAGTCATGGCTTCCTTGATTAGCAGTGGTGTTGTGAATCCAGGGGTGCTCAGCACACTGGCCTAGCTCACACCGCTGTATATCAGTGCTATTTCTTGGGGTTGTGGAGTTGCCCTCACTGTCACTGTCCTCTTTATGAACTCTGGCCCAGCTAATCCAGAAGTGCTCTGCACACTGGCCCAGCGTTAATTTTCCTCGCACGAATACTCTGCATCTGCTGCTGATTCAGGGCGCTGAAGCGCAGTGCTGGACCTTTAGGCATTCGCTGCCCACACGCGTTTCGTTCTTTCACTTGTTCAGCAAGGCGAATCCAGGGGCACTCAGTGCACTGGCCTGAGCCAGTCTGAGTCAAGCCTCCAGTCTACTGGGGAACGAGCTTTGCGCTGAGGAGGGGGACTCGCCCTTGGTCCCGCCCGTTGACTGAGCATCAACACAGCACTTCACCACGGAGGGAGAGGCAGAGCCAAGCGCTGCCTCTGTCCATTCCAGAGAACGTGAGGCACGACGGCTGGCACGAGGACGGACCAGTCAGGACCTTGACACGGAGTATATGAGCGCAGAGGGGTCGGGCTCAGAAACCACTCCCTCCGCACCGTCATCTCCAGCAGCAACAGCGCTAGGAGCAGCAGCACTCGCAGCAGCAGTAGTAGCCTCAGCGCCCGCAAACCAGTTTCTCTTTGCGTTTGACGACGTAGACGAGATGGATCACTATGAGAAGGAGAGCCACTCACTTGACAAGGAAGACGTCAGACTCCAGTACACCGGTAGTAAGAGTGAGGACAGAGCGCTCTTCATCAGGCGTTTCGTGGACATGGTGGCGAAAGTCCAGCGGGCTTTTGAGGCCAGGAAGCGTAGGTACATGAAGTCAGCATCTTACCATGCGCTCAGTCAGCAGCAGAAGGAGGCCTTCGCTGGGTCCAGACCAGACTACAGATCATTGTGGGACAGCATACCATCGTTTCTAGCAGGGGATGACCATGCCACCTCAGTCGCTTATGACTGGTGGTGTGCTGCCTACCTGAAGAATGGCGTCATGGCTTCACACGCTTGCCATGTCCTGAAGGACGTTACCATGAGAGATGCCTACCAGGGATCTGTGCGTTGTGCTCAGCCTCCTTTTCATGAGCTGGCGCCAGGGTCAACCTGGGCAGTTTGTAAGGTGTTCGAGGATGGTGATGAGGATGGCGAGGCGTCTGATGAGTGGGCAGGCGAGGGAACCTCCACGAGGGGTCTCACGGGGCCAGATGGCACTGAAGATTCTCACTACTCTTGGGCCTTGAGGGCGTTCGTTGCAGAGCTCGAAGCTAAATTCTTGATGAAGGGCACCAAAGAGAAGGAAGATCTCTTGATCGCCAAGCCGCAGACCAACGAGCAGGACGGCCTCGCCTACGTGAAGAGCTGTCGTCGCAGGGAGGCAGCTCTCAACACCGGCAGCAGGGTGGAGGACTCCGTCGTCAGGCAGAACATCGAGGAATGCATCAAGGGCCTGCGCATCAAAGAATACCGAGATCGCGTGTCCGAGCAGCTGCGCGTCAGCCATCCTGCCCCCAACAGGGTTACTTGGGAGGACCTCGAGGTGATTGTGGAGGTGCAGGACACGCTCAAGAACGATGCAGAGGCTTGGGCCCTCACACTGCAACAGGAGCTGGTTCGCAGGCTCAACTGCGTGTACTCCTGCTTCGAGGCCAGACAGATGGGGCTTGACCTGTCTGCGCTGGTATCAGCCATGAGGCGCTCGGGTTCTGCCTCCAAGACTGGGGACAGACGCAGGGACCCCAAGAAGAAGGAGCAGGCACAGCATGGTGGCGACGACGCCAAGAAGCCTGTGAGGGAAGCGAACAATGCCGAGCGTCAGAAACCTTCTTACAGCAAGGTGCCACCACCTGATGCCTCGAAGAAGTTTCAGTGTGACTGGTGCTTCACGCGCCTGCCCCACTCTCCAGAGCGCTGCTACACGGGGTGTCGTGATTCCCGGGTGCCGCCCAACTTCCATAAGGACAGGCAAAACTCCAAGTGGCCAGACGAGGTTAAGAATGCCCAGATGCGCGCCTACAACATCGCACACCGCTTTGATAAGCACAAGATGGGGATCACCACCAAGGAGTGGCTTAAGCTCCCGGAGGCCAAGCAGAAGCAACCACAGCAGCAGCAGCAGCAGCAGCAAGTGGCTGCCAGTGCCGAGGTTAAGGAGAAGCTCGCCGCAGAATTGTCAGGCCTCCAGGCAGGGTCACCTCCAAAGGATGACGAGATCGCCGATGCGCAGGCCCTATCAGAGGCCAGTGATGCGGATACCGAGTACAACTCCAACTTCACCCAACAGGCAGAATACGAGGAGGATGAGCAGGACTGCCCTGCTGGGGGTGGTTTGGAAGTTGGTCATGGTGTTGGCATCGATCACGCCCCGAGTCTCCAGGCCAGTGCCGCTGTCGCCTTGGGCAGCACTCAGCAGATGCGGGGCTTCCAGGTCAAGACGCCGGAGGAGTTCGACAGGGCCGCTCAGGTGCCTAGGGCCGTTCCTCCCGACGTACTCAGCAGGAAGGTCCACCTGCTGGCATCCAATCTTCGCAGCTCCGTGCGTGCCTGCTCGCAGATTGCTGCCATCCTGATATCCCAGAACGCCATTGATCTCCCGAAGGACATCGAGAATCTTGTGGCACTGGAGGAGCTCCTGGGCAAGGATCCGAATGATGCAACTGAACAGCCCGCCGAGGTCAATGAGCATGAGTTGGAAGACACGCACGCCGCAGCGACGCAAGGAGCAAGAAGGGAAGCAGACGGTCCAGGACATCGTGCAACCGAGGAGGTGCCATTGGACGAGATGCCCAACGGAGTGGTCGACAGCGCCGCCGCTCGATGTGCAGCTGCTGCCTACGTGGACGATCTGGGGGTGGTTGACTTCAGTGACCATGGACATGTGCGAGCTGGTACCATCAAGACCTCCGCCTACGACGCACTGAGGGCAAAGATGACGCAGCATCTGACCGACGAGCAGGTGCTATTGATGGCTCAAGTTCAGCCCATCTGCAAGTTGCAGAACGCCACTCTATATGAGGGGCTTGCGCTGGTGTCATCCGGTGGCGAGCTTATGCTGTACCGGGCAATCCTCATGGACACCGGCGCCAACTGTAACATCATCTCGATCTCTGTTGTGAGGCGGCTGGGTCTTACAATTTATGAAGCCACCACCGGCGCCAAGGTCACCAGATGTGACAACAGTCCCACAAAGTTCACCCATTACTGCTACGTGGACGTCATTTTGGCAGCGGGCACGCCGCACATGACGCTTCACCGGTTGTACGCCTTCGTGACCTTCGAGGCTGAAAACTCCTGGGACCTGTTGATAGGCACTGGGCCGCTGAAGAACTCCTTGATGATTGACATCAAGTTGGGAAGTTGCGTGGCCGTGTCGCATGCACCGAAGGTTTTGGGCCTGGATGCTGAGGTGGTTCTTCCGCTGGTCGACATGACGACTCCCAAGCGTCCTCACCAGCCCAGGAGGTTGGACCCGGTGGTATGTTTGCAATCGGAGATCTTTGGGCATGAAACGGAATGCAAATGGCTGGGGTGCCCACCCTTGGGCACGAGGGAGGAGAGATTTGCTGCCTCTGGGATTCGGTCTGAGCACATCCTTGACGGCGAGGAGTCGCCGGTGGGGTCACCGATGCCTTCGTCAGGGCCATCTGCTGCGCCCCCTAGACCCCGAGCCGCCACACGCGCAGAGGTCGAGGCGGCATCTCGCGTTCACACGTGTTCGCTTGAAGGAGGCCGAAGGAGCTACCTGGCGTCGCTGACGTCCGTCGAGCTGGCAGGGTCAGAGCGCATGCTTGAGCAACTTTACGCAGCACCAAACCCCTGGGTGGGCGGGCGCACGAAGTGGATTACCGATACCCAGTCGACCGGGGGTCGTCCACCTCTCGGGCGCTGATCTTGACCACAACTGGGCGGACCAGAGACTGTACCTGGACCGGCACCATGTGGCGCGTCTTTGCCGCATCCTGCAGGAGCTCCCTGAGGACGTGCCAGCTAGACCTTCCCAGGAGCATGTCTGCGTGGAATTCGTCCGCTGCCTCGAGCAGAAGTGGGTGATGGTGGAACAGCTGTTGCCCCCTAACTGGCTGTATGTGGACCAGAAGTTGGATCACGACGAGGATAATGACTGTTGGGTGCTAAAAGGGAGCTACATGACACACGTGCCGTCCCTTGCCAACAAGCAAGACGTCGTCAAGCCCAGGGAAGAAGACCGAGCGCGCGATCGCCTCAACTCGATCCAGCGACTGCAGCACACGCTCCAGGAGCTGTTTACATACCCCAGCGGTGAGGTCGCTGGCACCCTCATGTGGGATCTGAAGGAGCGTGTCCTCTGTGTACAACCAAGTACAGCCACGCAGCACCTCGAGCTGCTGCGCTGCACGCTGGATCATGCGCGAGTGTACAACAGTGAGGAGTTGCTGGGTGAGCTTCAGCTCCCTCATTGGTACGAGAGCGCTGGTGTTTGGACATACCAGCTGCTCAGGTACCTCTGCCCGGTGGACATAGAGTCCCTCTCAACTGGCGTCCTCCAACAGTACAATCTTTATGGCAGCTTGGCGCCACCTCTGGAGCTCATCGTTCTGGGTTCGAGCACCAAGTACTACCCGGTGGGAGATGGTCTTGGGGGAACTGGTAAGGTGTTCTCCCAGAATGCCGCTGCTCAGGAGTACTTGCGCTTGGGGGAGATGAGGAAGATGCTCAAGGCATCCGACACCAGGCGGCAGGGCCAACAGGCGCTCGAGGCAGATGCGCAGCGTAGGCCACCACCGCCCAACAACTTGACCAACTTCAGGCTCACCAAGCGAGCCCCTACGCAGCCACCTGCTCCTGCCGCGGGAGCAGGACCATCCCGGGCTGTCGCAGGGCCATCTCACGCCAGGTCGAACAGCCACTCGCCACCTCGTTCGGCGCAGAGTGCACGACCATCTCAAGCTGTCGCGGGGCCGTCTCGGGGTCGCGGGGTCGTCCAGTGGCCATTCGCCATCTCGCTTCGCGCGCATGGCATACGCTCGTACTCCGTCGCCTTCATCCAGCGACCATGAGGCCGAGGATTTGGTGTCGCCAGATCTTGACAGCAGCCCTCCTCGTAGGAGGTCGCCCTCCGCATCGTCTGCCATGACCAACTTTGGCTCGTGGGCAAACTCTTGCCGTGTTCCGCGTGGTTCCCCGTCAGTTTCTTCGGGAGGCCCACCTCCTACACCTCCGAGTCCGCCAAGGGCGGGTCCTCTGCCTCGGGCTCCTGGGTGGGTGCCTCCATCCCCAACGGAGTCAGATTACGACGCTGCACGGATGGCCACAGCATCTGGTCACTCGTTGCGCCAATTCCTGTCCGCGGAGGGGGTGGAAGCCTTGAAGGATCGTCACAACCTCACTGTCTTCATAATACGGTTTCGCGTAACGGACTATGATCAGTGCAGGCAACGGCGCATCATGTACGAGCTCGGCGTCTGCAATCAGGAGCGGGGTCTCAGGATGCGGAAGCGTCCAGGCATCACCAGCCAAGTCGAAAGGAAGCACAACAAGACCATCGCGTGTGGGGAAAAGGGCTGGCGTCTCCCTCTTGGGGGACAAACTAGGTCTTCCGGCCTCCTGGAGGCCATGACTTCAGCCTGGGCTGATTTGTCGCACCGTGGCTCAGGGCACAGGTTGCCGGGGGGCCATGCGCGGAACGTCGCGTTCGCGCTGTGCAAGTACGTAGAGTTTGGATCGGCGCATGTGCTGCGCTGCGTGGCGCATCCGGGTGCCACGCCCGTGTACTACATCTTCTTGGAAGACGAGCAGTGTCTTTCTTGGCGAGCTGAATTCACGAATGAGTACTTCGAGCGAGACGACCGGAAGTTCACTTCCTTGCAATGGGGGACCAGGCATTCGGCCGCGCCATGGTTGATGCCAGCCCTAGGGGCCTTGGAGGCGCTGCGTCTTCCGCCGCCGCCGCCGCCACCGCCCGCCCATCAGGCTCACGTGGCCGAGCGACCCGAGCACATGGATGCGGCTTCGCGGAGGAATGTGTTCGAGGTTCGAGACCCCCCTGCTCGTAGACAGCCAGGCGCGGGCGGCGTTGCACGCGCATCTGCCCCTTCTGTCAATCGCCATGGGGCCGCCACCCATGTCGTTCATGCACCAAGGGATTCCCGGATACCAGCCGGTCTCACGTCGCGGTGTCCTCCTTCTCCGGCTTCGATATGCAGCGCGGAGACGCAGGCGTTTCAGCGCTACACGGACGAACAGCGTGAGGCGCAGAGGCAGACACATTTTCAGCAGGGCTCCCCGGGCGTAGCGGGCGGGCGGCCCTGGTGAACGACCAACGCTGTGGCCGTGGGCCGCCTGCACGGGCGGTCCACTTACGGCCAGGTGTCCTGCGAGCGTGTATCACGTTTGCAGGCAGTGCAGTGGTTTGGTGGTGGTTGGGGCGCGGTCCCGTTCCCGTTGTCGCCATATGGGCGATGTGGGAGGCAGTCGCCTGGCGCCTGTCATGGTGCCCCTTTCAAGTTTGGTGGAGGCGTTTCGTACCCTCGCTGTTGCACCAGCTGCCCGTATGGTGGTCGACTGCTCGACGTTGCCCCCTTCGTGCATCTTATGACATCTGGGTCTTATGGGCTCTAGCCTGCGTTTGGTACGCTGGGCTCCTCATCTTGCACGTCACGGGCGTCTATGCTGGCGTGCACCACGTGCGTGCAGGGGATTGGGTGGTGATGCCCCTTCGGATCGTGGTCATTTCCTTGGCGTGCTGGTCACAGTGTGTGATCGTCCTCCTCTTCATGGTCCTCGCCTGGCTTTGGGTTTGTGCCGACATCTACGCTGGAGACGTGGCGTGCCACAGCTCCGGTCCCTTGCATTGCCCGCTTGCCACCGGTCACATTCAACGTGCCCGTGGGTGGACCGTCCCGACCCTGCGCTGGTCACAAGTCTTCTTGTTGGGCCGCGTGCACTTGCCCGCTTTGCCCGCCAGGTTGGACAAGCCTCGCTTCGCGGCGCGCTGGGCGCAACTACGACGCAATCTTCGCCTTCATCGCGTCGCACAAGCCGCCTACATGGCGCTTGTCCTTGCGGTCGTGATCTTTACTGCTGCTGGTGGGAGTACTCGCTTAGCGCACGGGGGGTGGAGAGTCATGGCGTGCTTTTTCGCTTCGCACTCGCCGGCAGCTGCAGCGCATTTCAACCCAATTTTGCGATTTTTTCTGCTTTTGTGCGGAATCTTGTGGGTCGCTGGCAAGATGACAGAGTGTGCGCCTACTTATGATGTCACATCACCCACACGCAGCGCCTGGGGTTCGTCCCCCTGCACTTCTTGGGAGGCTCAGCAATCCTCAAGGCAATGGGAGCCTGGCTGGGTGGCCAACGTCGCGGAGCAGGATGAGGTCTTGCCGTACACCGTGCTGGACGAGCTTCAACCTTTGGGTGACACGACAGTGACCAAGGACGAGGCAGCGTGGCTCGACACTGAGCTCAATGCCACGTTTGGAGGACATCCTGACTTCAAGGAGGAACACTGGGAGGAAATGCGGAACGTTCTTCGCAGGTGCAAGACCACCTTTGCCAACAGCCCTCACGATCTGAAAGGCTACAAGGGTAAAGCGAAGCACAACACGTTCTCCATCCCTTTCGTAGACGAATCCAAGGCCGCCTACCAGAGGCCTAGGAAGTACAGTCCGGGCGAGCAGGAAATCATCGATATTCATTGCAAGGAACTCTTGGAGTATGGCTTCATAGAGCCAGCAGCCAAGCATTGCAGGCATGCGAGCAACGTGGTCGTAGCTGGCAAGAAGGATCACGAGACTGGCCTGTGGACTCAGACGAGGTTCTGCGTGGACCTCAGGGGTGTCAATCGACACTCCCTCAAAGACAACACACTGCCGCACCGACCAGAGGAGCTCTACCAGAAGGTGGCCAAGGCCAAGTTCAAGACCACTCTGGATGCCACCAAAGCTTTCCACCAGATTCCCATGGCTACGGAAGAGGACAGGAGCAAGACGGCGTTTTGGTGGAAGAATCAGCTGTACCAATACACCTCGATGCCTTTTGGTGCAGCTGGAGCTACTTCTGCGTTCGTAAGAATCATGGACTACGAGTTACGGCACCTGCAGCATTGCACGGTGGCGTACGTCGATGACGTAGTGGTCTATACGGATTCCACGCCTGAGCAGCATTTGAAGGACGTTGAGGATGTACTTCGCACCTTGGGGGATGCTGGCATCCGTTTGCATGCAGGCAAGAGCACCTTTGGTGCAGCCACGGTGGACTTTCTGGGCTATCGCATTGGTCACAACTCCATTGGCGCGCAAGAAGCCAAATGCAAGGCCATACAAGAGCTTCCAAGCCCTCAGGACAAGACTGGGCTCCGCTCGATCTTGGGCATGATGAACTACTATAAGGGCCTGGTGGGTGAGCCAGGGGGGCCAAACTACTCTGAGATGGCCCGCCCTCTCAACGACTTGCTCAAGAAGGAGGTCACTGACATCAAGGCAGCCTGGGGGAAGGAGCAAGATCAAGCACTCCAAGAACTTAAGGATGCTCTCTGTTCTGGGAGGTGCCTGAGGCCCATCGATTACGACAGACCTCTCATATTGTACACTGATTGGAGCACCTATGGCATTGGCGCAGTGCTGGGCCAGAAGGACGATGACGGGAAGGAATACATTTGTATGGCAATCAGCCGATCTCTGAGTAAAACGGAGAGACAGTACGCCAGCTTCAAAGGTGAGATGCTCGCAGTGGTATGGGCAGTGCGCACGTTGAGGCAGTACTTGCATGGAGTCCACTTCACCTTGGTGACCGACCACTCACCGCTCACCACCCTGATGGAGAAGGCCGATCTCCAAGGGCAGCATCTACGCTGGGCAATCAGCTTGCAGGAGTTCGACTTCACGGTGCAGTACCGTCCAGGAGCCAAGAACAGCAACGCTGACGTGCCGTCTCGCTACCCACTGCCGTCCACGACAGATGAGACTGGAGCAAGGCATGAGAGGGAGAAGGTGACTGCGTTTCACGCAGGCGTGGGGGAAGTTCACACGAAGGACTTCTGTGACCACTTGTGCCTTATGTTGGCTGGGGATGCTTCCCCAGGGGAAGAGGCCACGCCAGAGGTGCAGGTTGCCAACTACTGCAGGATGGCTGCCATGGAGCAGCTGGGTACAGGACCAGTGCATCGTCTGTTCGATTTGCACTACCACGAGGAATTAGAATGCAATCATGGGGACATGTTCGACACTGACTTGCCCGAGCTGGTGACCGACTCTGGGAGGCTAGCCAGAGCAGCTTGGAAGGCGCTGAGCCTGGTAGGCCAACGCGAGGCACGCATGGCGAGGGAAGCCCTGCTGTGTACAGCAATGAGTACTTTGAAGGTGAGCGCATCCTGAAGCCCGAGAAGGTCGACACCAGGGTGCTGGGCAGCCGATTCTTCTCGCAAGCTCGGCAGGAAGGCGTGGTGTGCTACGAACCATGTGGAGGCCTATGTGCTGGGCTAGAAATGTTGCTCCGCAGTGGGCTGAAGGTGGATCGCTACCTGTATCAGGACATATCCCCGAGCAGTCAGACGGTTGCCAGAGCCAGGTGTGCGGCATTGCTGAGACGATACCCTGACCTCATCTCGCCCCATGCAATAGAGCTTGGGGCTTTACCCCAAGATCTGCGCGAGACCACCAGCGCCGACTTCATACGAGCAGGAGCTCTTCAAGGACGCCAGTGGGTCATGGTATGTGGGTTCCCATGTCAGGATCTCTCCCCTGCTGGAACACTCACAGGCCTGGATGGCAGGCACAGCAAATTATTTTATGAAGTGGTCAGGCTTCTGTCCACACTCCAGCAGCTGCAGCGGCAGAGGCCTCCAGGCTATATCCTGGAAAATGTTTCTCCGTTGTCACACAGACCTGGAACCAAGATCAGGGACGAGGTGTTCCCGTACATTGCCAGCGTCATTGGTAGACCAGTGTCCTTTGATGCAGCACAAGCAGGCGCTTACGCACATCGATTGCGAGCGTATTGGAGCAACTTGTTCCAGAGCCACCAGTTTCGCTCCGTCATGAGCAAGGTGGTGAGACCAGAAGGACGAATCGTATCGTCAATCATATGCAAGGGCTGGCATCCCAGGCCAGTGATAAGGACAGACCGCGCGCCTCACTACGTGGTGAACGTGGTGGGAGAACCATTGAGGGCATTACCCACCATCATGGCGACGCAAGGGTCAAGAGCGTTCAGAAGAGCGAGGATGGGCACCGTGGTGCGCAACCAGGACGGCGAAGACGCCGAAGAAGAATCTCGAGAAGTGAACCTCGAAGAGAAGACGCGAGCCATGGGCTACAGCGCAAGTGAGCTACGCATGGCCGATGGCCTAAGCGACGTAGAATTGGCGAGCATTCTGGGCCTGGCCATGGATCGCAGAGCAATGGAACTGCTGATGGCAGTCGCAGAAGCAAGCAGGAAGGGGCTTCCTCACAGCAAGGAATCCCCAGAGGCGGAGAATTCCCCAGGACAGCCCATCGCTGTAGACAACAACTGGGCAGACCACGAGAGGTCGGACCTTCAGCAGAGGCAAGCTTTGCTGGCGGAATGGGTTGAGAATTCGAACGCATATACCCGGCAGGTGGCGAAGACCATGACCTACCGCGACTGGGAGGAGAAGCTGCGGACAATGTGCTCGCAAGGGCAGAAAGGCGCAGAAGGAATTGGAGCCCAGCGACAGAAGGCTGGAACCAAGAAGAAGAAGAAGAACGAGTGGCAGCTCTACACCATGGCGCAGTATCGTCAGAGGCATGAGAACCACTTCGTGAAGGAGGGCGCGCGACCCCAGCAGCACACGTGGATGTGCCTGCCTGGAGTCCGCCTGCCAGAGAGTCAGAGATGAGGCTCCCCAGGTTGACGTGTACCACCAGATTCGAGGACCTGATGGCCAGCGTGGCCGAGCAGCAGGTAGATCGTGACAAGCATCGAGATGTACACGATGATGCATGGTGCCTCAGATGGTTGAAGTCCAATGGTAGAGTGAGGTTGCCCGAAGAGGAAGTTCGTCGGGTAAGGAGGCGAGCAGCACGACATCGATGGGACGAGGCCACGGACGAGATCTACATGGTCACTATGTCGGGCAAGGAGGTGAGAATACCTAAGCCTGCTGACCGTCTCGCGTTGGTCAAGGAATACCACTCCAGAACGGGACATTGGGGCATAAGGCGGACGCAGCATCTTTTGTGGCAGCGCCATTGGTGGGCCGATTTGAAGAAAGACGTGGAGGCTGTGGTCACTCAGTGTGAGACCTGTCAGCGTGTGAAAACTCATTATGCGAGAGAGGAGGCATGTTTGTCCCCCCTTGAGATCGTGTCGTTCATGTATCGCTGGTCGCTGGATCTGGCATGGCCTTCGAGGAGAGAGACCAAGTCTGGCAACAACCGAGTGCTCATCATGACCGAGCACTACACCAGGTTCATAGTCTGCGTGCCCATTCCCGACAAGGAGGCGAGCACCATCGCAGCGGCATTTCGCAGTCATGTCCTGGCTGTGTTTGGTGCGCCAGCAGAATGCTTGGTGGATGGAGGTAAGGAGTTTGAAGGCGAGTTCAAGCAGTTGTGCAGAGATTGCCTGATTGACCGGCGAGTCACCTCGCCAGACTCACCAGAAGGCAATGGGCTGACCGAGCGAGTGGTACGCACTATGAAGTTCTGCTTTAAGAAGCTTGCCTTGGAGAAGGGTCTCGATTATGAGTGGGATGAGCAGCTCTGGCCACTGGTGCTGAGCTATAATGCAGCACGCCAGGAGTCCACGGGGGTGGCGCCGTTCACCATGTTGTTCGCCCAAGAGGCAGTAGTGCCGCCTGATTTGAAACGGGCACCCAGCATAGATTTTGCTGTTGAGGTCGAGGATGAGAAGGATGCCAGAGTCAAGGACCTCCACCAGAGAGCACAGGTGGTGAGGCGATTGATGGTACACGCTGGTTGCAGCCTGGAGGTCGCGCAGCATCGTGACACATTACATTACGAAAGGAGAAGGGGTGGGGGCTACGAGCCTAGTCCACACCAGTTCAAGGTGGGTGATTTCGTCTATATCAGGCAGAAGCCCCGCAGCGGCATGGAAGTCGCGACCAAATCCGCCATCCTGAAGCTGGTCAAGATACAGCGAGATGGTGTGGTGGTGCTTGAGGACGCCACCAAGTTAAGAGAGAAGAGCACCGTGCAGAGCATCGCGCCATGTCACCTACAGGTGAAGGATCAGTATGACTGCAGTGCAGCCGTTCCCAGTAAGTACCTAGCATGTGAAGTTTGCAGGAAGACCGATGGGGAGGCAGAGATGCTGTTGTGTGACACATGCAACAGGGGGTATCACTTGTGGTGTTTGACCCCAGCACTGGATGGAGTACCAGAAGGCGAGTGGCTATGCCCCATGTGCTCAGGCACGGGGAGGCAAGCCGCCAATGCCGAGGTGCAGACCCAGAAAGACGAGAGCTCTGGTGCCCTAGAGGACAAATTGGGCATGAGGGAGCAGCAATTGAATGAGAAGCTGTCGGCGGAGATGCGCCTGTTGCCAGCAGACGTGGGTCCTCGTCGGGTGGTGAAGGGAGACAAGTTCCAGCCTTGGCATGCCATTTCATCAAGAGAGATGCTGTTGAAGGAGGAGGACATGTTCTTGGGCATGCCTGATCAGATTGATTGGGGAAGACAGGACAAGCTCTCTGAGGCTGTGCAGATCTTCATGCCATGGCATTGGAATGAGGGGCATCGCACGGTGCTGAGCAAGAAATATCGGGAACAGAAGGCCATGGCAAGACATCTGAGGGATGCACCTCTTATGCCTGCGCTGGCTGAAGAAGAAGTTGAAAGACGAGGAGAGCTGAGGCACATGACTAAGGCTCAGGTGAGAGAAGCTAGCGCGCTTCAGTGGGGGCTCGAACTGGTTATCACAGTGCCCTCTGAGGTGAGGCGTTTGGCGACAGAGGTGGACTGGAAGTCCGTCAATGGCGTGTGGGACCCGTGGGCAGGCACTGGGGTCATCAGTGAGGTGATGGTAGAGCAATGGCCGCAGTTGAGATTCATGAACAATGACTGGAACTCTCAGTTGGGTTGGCCTGAGGCGCATGATGCACTTCAGCCGGGTAATTATCGCATATGGAAGGAGAAGTATGGTGTCTGTGACGCAGTGGTGACTTCGCCTTGGTTTGCAGCGCTGGACATCGCGTTCCCGTTGGCAGTAATAATGGCCAGTCGTGTGGTGGCATGTGTCCATGTTCCATCTTACTATTTAACAGACATGACCGAGAGCAGGGCTGCGTACTTCAGACGATTGAGTCAGACAGGACGCTTGCATGTGATTGGGCATCTGGAACATGGACCTATTGGCCGCAGGTGTATGTGGGTCTTGGTGTTCAAGAACCCACTGGTCAGAGCCAGAATGTTACAAGGCGGAGAAGGTGAAGGCATTGGTATGTTCACTTTCAGTTTGGGCAAGTTCATGGCAGATGGTGATACGACCCAGTATGCTGAGCAAGCCCACATTTGAGTCTGTGCTACTGCACGCAGCAGCTACAGATGGGGGATGTTGGAATCTGGGCTTGCATGTAAGAGTTCAGCGTTCGATAACAGGGTATCAGAATTTTAAAAATTTTGTAGCTCTACGATCTTATGCTGTGTTGAGAATTGCTCGATCAGTTACCGGCACCAGTGGATATTAATGATGCTTATGATCAGTCGCGAGTGTTAAGTTCGTTCGATTCCGAGATTGTACCATCATATGCACGCGTTTGCGACAGCTGTAACAAACGCCGGCTTCTCATGGTACCGCGCCGGGTTTGTTCAGCTGGTGACACGCATGACAGTGGTGACAGCATGACAGGCTTTACGAAGATGACCATCTGTGAGATGCAGACTTGTCAGAGAAGATATAGTCACCATCAGGTGACCAGAGAATGATAAGACGAAGATGGCAGTGACTCCTTTGCCGCTGACGTGTCAGTCAGAATGCGGTAAACGGTAACATTGTTAGAGCTGGCATGGGATAATGACTTTCCATTGGCTAGATGAAGATTTAAGGGCTAGAACCCGTTACAGTTTTGGGAAATGTGACAGGACATTGAGATATAAGTAGGCTCTGACCGAAGGTCAGGCTAGTGGACTCATTATTGTTTTGCCTTCGCAAGTACTAGGTGGCTGTTCGCGTGCCAGTGCTAGAGTGCTAAGACAGTTCTGCTCACAGCTTTTGTACACACAATAATTCGTATTTTGTGATATAATATCAATTTTGACGGATATATTTTACTGCTGTTTTCATACTTTTTCATGTTGGAATCTGGGCTTGCATATAAGAGTTCAGCGTTCGATGACAGGGTATCAGAATTTTAAAAATTTTGTAGCTCTACGATCTTGTACTGTGTTGAGAATTGCTCGATCAGTTACCGGCACCAGTGGATATTAATGATGCTTATGATCAGTCGCGAGTGTTAAGTTCGTTCGATTCCGAGATTGTACCATCATATGCACGCGTTTGCGACAGTGAGACAGTCGATAAATGTTCTTAAACGCGTGCACAATTCGATTTCAACCAGCCACACAACCAGCCAGAACAAAGGTGAAAAATGAGTGAAGGACAACTTATGCTTACATTGTCCTCATCTTTAACGAGTTCGCCGCCTCTCTTATTGCTTGCGCGTACTAGACAGGTTTTCTGTGAAAGCTCCCCTTGTTAAATCTGTGGTAACGATGTTGCTGAACCATGAGCTTGCGCAAACCGATTGCCACTCCTCACTTTCCCCGATCTGGATAACGCAACTTTCGATTGCACTTTACATTGCTTTGCTGGAAGTCTAGTGTGAGTTGTATCAGACCTCTTGCTGTGCGTCCCAAATAACTCCTGCGCGAGGGTGATCCTATTGAGATATAATATGCGTGGTATGGCAATTGCTCTGGATGTTATCGTTAACACTGCTAGACAGCCGCCATCGGCGAAATATATGATATTGCAACGGTAAAATCCGATTGCAGATCATCGATACAGTATATGCGCGGTTGCTCTTGAGACAATCGTTAATCGTAATTGTGATAATAACATTATAAAGTTAATGTCATTACCAAAATCGATTTCTCACTAAATTATCTTTAAGTTGCATATGAACCGGCACATATTATCAGGGTTCTTAAAAATTGTGCTTTACATTTCACATTACACATAAAACCAGGCTAAATAAAAAAACAAAAAAACAAAATTTTTGAACACTTACAATTATATAAAATATATTCAAAAGTGTTCACATGGCAAGTCTATGGCATGTTCACATGCCTAGTCTTATATCCTATATCTATTTCCCAGCTGCCTTGCTGCGCGTGGGCTTGCCCTTTGCCGCATTCTCCAATGAATTGACTGCTGCAGCCACAGCTGGTGCAGGTTCCGCTTGCGGTGCTGCAACTGCTGCTGTCGGAACGATGGGAGCTGCTGAGGCCCCAGCGCTAGGCGTTGCTGTGGCAGCAATGCCAGTAATAAAGAGAGACACCGGTGTCACCGAGGGAGTCGATGAGGCAGATCGCGTTTTCTTGAAAGGCGGAGGAGTGTACTCCTCCGCCGCATCGGTGTCGTCCTCACCGAATACCTTGTAGTTGGAACGCCATGTTGGTGGCGCCCCAAACTCTACGGCGAAGTCATCTGGCAGCTTCTGCACCAAAGGCTGCATGAAGGCAGGCGACAGAATGGTGAGAGAAACCTGCGCAATGTTGCGGTTTCTCTCATATTCTGACGCCTGCTTGACGAGCACCGTCTCAGGGCTTATCAAGAGACGATAAGCACCTGAGGCGGAGTTGTACGCCATCTGCAAACAGCACCAGTGAACATTTGTCAGTAAAAACATTAATTATTCCACACCCGAAAGAATTCAAACTTGAAAAATCACAACAAAAAAAAAACTTACCAGCGATGTAAACAGGCCCGTATCCCATGCTACAGCTCCCATGGGGACACCGTCATACGACGTCAGGAAAATCGTGACCATGGTCTTAGGGGTCATACCCTTCGACCGCCCCTCAGTGGCATTGGTGGTTATGGCTACCAACACCTCTGTTTTCCCTAAGGAGGCAGCGGTTTCGCCATTCGCGACCTTCTCCATGAGGTCCATACCCGACATTTGCGTGAACAGTGCTTGAGACATAACGTGTGGTGTAAAGAGTAGTAACGGTTGGAAGGTAAGTTGTCAAAGTCGAATGAATGAGTTTTGAATCTTAACACTTGTGACGGCATATATATAGGCGATGGCGGTACTAGATACGGCGATTTTGGCACCATATTCATTTTGATTTTTAAAACAACATATTCATTGGGTAAAGTTTTGGTGCGAGCCAAGATTGGTTAACAACTTTGGGAATTAGATTTGGCAACTATTTCCACCAACGGCGTCAATTTAAGGACCATGTGATAGACCATCACAATCATGGCGGCGATTTTGGCGCCGCATTAATTTTGTTTTTTTAGCATTTTCATTGGAGCGTAGTTTTGGTTAAAGTCGCGATTGGATTCACCTTTTAGATGAGATTGGGTAACGCATTTTCCACCAACGGTGTCAATTTAAGGACTATGTGATAGGCCCATTAATGATTTGCATGCCTCGAAAACCTACATGTTATTATTGTCCAAATTACAGGTGTCTTTCGGGCTGAGTAGATAGGGGGGGTAACCGGACCAGACCCCCCCCCCGCTCCTGAATTATACTATTAACGCAGTCATTCATGGTGACCTTACTCATTTCTACCGCACACTGGGTACGTTTTAATTTTTATTTACAATACACTCGGGCTTCAATTCATATAATATGGATACAGCATACAGTGACACAGTTCTCTATTTATGGTTTGTATTGAGTAGCAGCCGGCAGAAATGCTATAAAACGAATGATTAGGCTACTACTTTTATGTCCCGATCCGCCAACGATCGACCTTTGGTCTTAAAATATAAATATAGTGATTACTGTTTTTAACGATGCCACAATGCATCCATATAAATATGGACATCTAAATTGGGGCAGAAGCAAAGGATTTCTATGCCACGTGTATGGATAGCATTCACTGTTTCTGAATTCACGTTATATAAATCTCGATCCATTTTGTTGCGCAATATCTATTTATAAGATCGCTTCCGGCGTAAGGGTTATTGACAGCACACTGTTCAATGGTCACAACGGCATTGTTCACTGTTCACGACACTTGAACGACTTGAGCGTAACGTTGCGTGCTTTTTGATATAAATCAATAATCAATTTATTACTGTTTATATTTTTCATTATCCACTGATGACCTGAATTATATTATTGACGCAGTGGGAAGTGATTTGTAAAGTATGTGCTGTGTAACGTAGTCACATGGCTATAGCTGACACAATGGCTTCAATTCATATAATATGCATACAGCATACACTGTGTCGTGTACAGCCAACGATTTGGGCGTCAATTTTTGCACTGTTAAAAGCACTGAATTTCATCCATCCTTGCAAGCATTTCTGGGATTTGGCAAGAATGAGGACCTAGTTTATATATGCAAAATTATTCCAAAACTTTTATTTACAATACACTCGGGCTTCAATTGAATACAGCATACGTTGTCGTGTACAGCCTACGATTTGGGCGTCAATTTTTGCACTGTTAAAAGCACTGAATTTTTCCTCGATTTTTCAAAAGAGGGGGAATCTTCGATTTCATCTCCGATTTTTTCCCCAATATGCATTTGATACACAATGGCTTCAATTCATATAATATGGATACAGCATACGTAGTACAGCCTACGATTTGGGCGTCAATTTTTGCACTGTTAAGAACGAACTAAAACGCACTGTTAAGAGGGCTGAATTTTCTGAATCCGTTCAAGCAATTCTGGAATTGCCATGAATGAGGACCTAATTTATATATGCATTTGATACACAATGGCTTCAATTCATATAATATGGATACAGCATACGTAGTACAGCCTACGATTTGGGCGTCAATTTTTGCACTGTTAAGAACGAACTAAAAACGCACTGTTAAGAGGGCTGAATTTTTTCCCGATTTTTCAAAAGAGGGGGAATCTTCGATTTCATCTCCGATTTTTTCCCCAATTCCTCTATTGGGGAAAAAAATAGGAGATGAAATCGGAGATTCCCCCTCTTTTGAAAAATCCCGATCTTAACAGTGGTAAGGTGAAGCCCATCTATTCGGTTTCCTATTGGTTTACGAGAGAGAAGCCATCGTGACACGCAGCAGTGACACTCACACTGTAGACTTCACCTCAGTAGAGATGCCGATGCCGTTTTTTTGTAATCGCCGCAGTCACGATGACCCACAAGGCTACATCGCGACCGTAAATATTCTGTCAGATTGTATCTGCACCATCAGATTCAGTATTCTGACAGGTGGGTAACTCGAAACCGACTAAATGTGCATAATGCCGTTTAATGTGCATGTACGCTTCCGGTCAAAGCTGTGCTAAGGTCAACTTTTCACGGCGGTTCGATCTATCCGGAGGGTTTCTTCTCGTTCGCAGGATTCCCGCCTGCTAACGAGAGCCCTAGGGTAGGGGTTCCCGCCCGATCGTTTCCGCCTTTCAATTTGGCGCATGATGCATGAGATTTGAAAGATTTCCTTCCGATGAATCTTTCAAACTGAAGGTTTCTTTCCAAAATACTTCAAGTTTCACTCCCGAACGTATCGTTAACACCCTAAGGGCGAATTCGTTTTTAGCAGTATGGGATCAGTATGAACGCGGAAACATCCATAACTACCACGGTAGTCGACTATTGGATATATATGAAGTATTGGTGTCCAGGTTGGGGACTTGGGCGAGGTCTCTCAACCCTTCAATGTCCACCAAACTCGGTATATCGAGTGGGGGACTTGGTGGAAAGTGCAGGGGTGTCCTGCTTGCAGATGACAAAAGCGTGCTCTATGGAGAGTGCTCTAAAGGCATCAAATTAAGGATAGGGTAATTTTTTTCATTGATATACACCATGATACGTCATCGTCCACTCATAACATCAAGTCAATAGTGGTGTCATGTTCATGGCACAACCCCAAAATGGCCCCCAGCAGCTGTTCGACAGAATTTCCTTGAGTATGGTGATGGTGGGTCACATAGATTCATATGTGCGCATACGGTGTGAGTGATAATGAGGTGTCATATCATCCACCTAGTTCCATGATATAAGGTATACGAAGAATCGTGGCAAATGGATGTCTAGAACTTGAGTTATCGCCGAAAACGTGAAAATAAATTCCTGGAAAACAGGATCAGTATGAGCAGTATGGCAATTCGCCCTTAAGGTGTTAACATTCCACTACGTTGGGTCCCCCGCTTATCGCTCAGGGTTCTCTCTGATCCGCTGCGTTACTCGCCTTGTAGTATGGGGCATTCAAAAGTGGATAAGATGTTTAACACATATTCCGAAGGTGTTCGTCAAAAAGGCAGGAAAGTTTCGCTTAAACGAAACTCTTGCTGGACTTCGGGTTTAGGCTTAGTTATTATGGGCTCTGACTAGCCCCTAGCCTGACCCTGCTTCCGTATCGTGTCCGTGACATCCTAGCACTGTACTGTACAGTAGTACAGTACAGTAGTACAGTCTTGCTTCACTGTCTGGGTTTCCGAGAGCATAAAGCCTCGGCCAGACACTGTTTATGTGATTATCAGTTTGATGCTCAGCGAGCTTAGCCGGACAGCGGATCTGTCTTTCTCGCAGGTTATGGCCCGCACCGGCTTTCCGGTGATTCTGATGATGGCACAGCGCCTTGTTGTTGCCATGTTCGGCTAAGTAGGACGTAGGAGGGGCGGTTGAGCGCCCACTTGGGCGGTGGTGTATTGTTCTCGCGGTATGGCCTTTTAGCATGGCAGTGATGGCGGCACACGTTGTGCTCGTCTTCGCTGCGCAGGAGATCGGCAGTTGACGGATTGTTTTTTTTTTTACGGCAGTATCGTCGCAGCGAGAGTTTATTTGCATCGTGCGCCACTGGCCCTGGCGAGGTCGCTCCACACGTTGTACATTTTGGCCGCTCTCATTCTTCAGCTCACGACCCGTAAATTTCGATCTATTGTGCTGAGACTTCTACGGATTATCTGGCCGCCGTGGCAATTTTATGCCACCACCCTGCTTAGCTCAACCTTTCCCCTGTCTCTCTATCATGGTTCCCACAGCAAATAGAATGATGCGGTCTCGCGTCCGTAGATTAGAGACGATTTTTGATGATGTGGGTGCGCAGCACGCTGCGACACCGCACACCCCGCAGCTGCCGGCTCCGACCACCGCACCCCAGCTGCGAGGGAAATTCTCGACAAATGTCAGCAGCTTGCTCGCGACAGTTTTGACAGAGAGGTTGCGAAAATCGTTGCCACGAAAATTCTCGGAGGCAAGTCGGACCGCTTCGCTGGTACGGAGTCCGACGCAGTCGACATTTTTTTACAGATCATGCATGAGCTTCGGGCACAGTTTCTTCTCCAGTCGCAGGCATTTGCTCCCCTATTTGACCTGACTGACATGACTGATGCGGCTAGGCATGAGGGCAACGAGTTGCTGCTTTCGGCTCTGACGTTTCTGGCTCGCCCTGGCTCACCTGCTCGTGACTGGCTTGAGGCCTCTGGGTCTGACGTTCCTGGAGATGGCAAGCGTGCTGCCCTTGAGGTGGTACGCATGCTCCAGGAACGCTCAGAGCCCTTTGACTCTTTTGAGTCGCTGCTGGCGGTTCGCATCCCCAGCAGCGAAGATCCTGACCGTGGCATCCGTGAGTTCAATGGCCTGTTGCGGGACGTTCAGCGTTCCCACAACTTGCCAGAGGACGCGGTGAAGCGGCAGTTTCTCAAGGCTCTCGGCAATTCGGCTTCGTACCGTGACTTGGCTAATTCCTTGGCTCGGGCTGACCAGCGGCAGGGCGTGTCTCTTTTGACTATTCAGGCTCGTGTGCGGGAGCAGTTCCGCCACGGCCTGAAAGTCTCTGGCGCCCCTGTTTCTTCTTTGTCATTCGGCGATGGCGCGTCTGACCTGGCTGCGGCGTTGTCCAGTCTGCAGAAGCAGCTGGAGCGCATGCAGCAGGACATTCGTGACCTGAAGCGGCAGAAGCGGGAAGGGTCACCGCCTGCGGGCAAACACCTTCTGCGAGGAAGACAGATACGCTGTCCGGCTAAGCTTGCTAAGCATGAAACTGAATAATCACATAACTTGTGTCTGGCCGGAGCTTTATGCTCTCGGAAACCCAGACAATAGCAATGACTGTACTACTGTACTGTACTACTGTACAGTACAGTGCTAGGATGTCACGGACACGAAACGGAAGCAGGGTCAGGCTAGGGGCTAGTCAGAGCCCATAATAACTAAGCCTAAACCCGAAGTCCAGCACACCACCCGTGGGTGTGACTACCTAGCAGAGCAGGTACAGAATATACAGCCACGAGAAATAAACAAACACCTAACATTCACTTCGGTGGAAACCGATCACTTCTAGCTGGGTGCCGGGGTCTTGACCCGGTCATCCCACTACTGGGCTAAAGCTAATCAAGCTACCAGGATGAACTGTAAGAAACTCAGCCACTTTGAGGCTGGTCAGCAGAGCCGAGTTCAGCGGTTGGGATGTAAATACAGAAGAGTCCCGAAGTGAAATGCAAGCTGTCTGTTGTAAATTGAGCACCACCAGACCCAAGTGGGCAAGGTGGATCCACAGCGAGAAGCAAATCAACTGAAGAATTCTGATAAGTAGGATCCCACGGTGTTGTGAACTTTGAAGAAAGAGATGTAAGAACTCGATCGTCGGGCGGCCAATCACGGATGTCCAGAAAGCCAAGTGGCGGATCCGAAGCAAAGAGATCTCCAGTAGACCGATGGACGGTGACTCCGGGCTCAACCAGGCCCCTGTCACCACCGCCCACGGCAACCAGAGATGCCGTAGCACTGGCCAACAGAGAGCAGCAGAGGACCGAAGACATCATCGCACATCGGAGAAAGCTCGGCGGAGCCCGCGGACGGTACACCGGAGCTGCAAGTGGCGATGCTCCCCTGTCAGAGCCCTGGTCAGGAGTGCCGAAGGAGTCAAAAGCCACTTGCCGTCCGCCGTCAGAGCCATCGTCAGAGCCGTGGTCGTTGTCAGAGCCTTCAGAGCCAATGTCAGAAGTCTCAATCGTCATGCCAGCGAACAGCGGAGCCGGTGCAGAGCCGCCAAGCTGGAGCGATGGGATAGAACCATGCAAGCCGAGAGAGCCAGAGACAGCCACTGGCGGGTCATGAGCCGTAGGCACACCACCAGCCACGAGTGCAGAGGGATCCCGAACCGCAGGCGGTGGCGGAATCGAATCTCGTGCACCCGAGTGGAATGTGGCCAGAGGAAAGTGAGCCTCGCCGTCATCGTCAGCCGCCGCATCCCGAGCGGAAGCCGCCGCATCCTGAAAGTGCTTCAGAGACGTGGGCTCAGCCGGCACAAAGGAATGCGCCGACAGCTCGCACACCTCTGGGCGACCCTCCATCGTGCAGAGTGACTCGAAGGCGTGCTCATCTCCCGCGTCATAGAAACGCTGGAAACGAACAGCCAAGCAGTCAGACTCGTAGTCTTCAACCGCACCACAATAGTGGGCAGAGTGAAGACCGCCGTTGGGGCATTCAGCATGCCAGTGCTTCAAACCACTTTGTGCACACACCGCATTCTTGCAGTGGGGCACGAAGGCACCACTCTTCTTGTCAAACGAGACAAGAGGAGCGGTGCCAAGTGGTTTAACACCAGCACGATGATGCTTAGCAGCAGAGCGGGTAAGGTGCTTGCCCGCAGGCGGAGGCCCTTCCCGCTTCTGCCGCTTCAGGTCACGAATGTCCTGTTGCATGCGTTCCAGCTGCTTCTGCAGACTGGACAACGCCGCAGCCAGGTCAGACGCGCCATCGCCGAATGACAGAGCCGACACAGGGGTGTCAGAGACTTGCAGGCCGTGGCGGAACTGCTCCCGCACACGAGCCTGAATAGTCAAAAGAGACACGCCCTGCCGCTGGTCAGCCCGAGCCAAGGAATTAGCCAAGTCACGGTATAATGCCGAATTGCCGAGAGCCTTCAGAAACTGCCGTTTCACCGCGTCCTCTGGCAAGTTGTGGGAACGCTGAACGTCCCTCAACAGGCCATTGAACTCGCGGATGCCACGGTCAGGATCTTTGCTGCTGGGGATGCGGACCGCCAGCAGCAACTCAAAAGAGTCAAAGGGCTCTGAGCGTTCCTGGAGCATGCGTACTACCTCAAGGGCAGCACGCTTGCCATCTCCAGGAACGTCAGACCCAGAGGCCTCAAGCCAGTCACGGGCAGGTGAGCCAGGGCGAGCCAGGAACGTCAGAGCCGATAGCAACAACTCATTCGCTTCATGTCTCGCCTCAACTGCCATGTCAGTCAAGTCAAATAGGGGAGCAAACGCCTGCGACTGTAACAAAAACTGTGTGCGCAGCTCATGCATTAATTGTGAAAAAATGTCAACTGCGTCGGTCTCTGTGCCAGCGAAGCGCTCTGATTTGTCCCCAAGGATCTTTGTGGCAACGGTCTTTGCAACCTTCCTGTCGAAATTCTCACGAGCTAGCTGCTTACATTTGTCCAAAATTTCCCTCGCAGCTGCGGTGGTCGGGGCTGGCAGCTGCGGCGTGTGCGGAGTCGCAGCATGTTGCGCACCCACATCATCGAAAATAGTCTCTAATCTACGGACGCGAGACCGCGTCAAGTTGTTCGTCGTGATAACCATGATAGTGAAAGACAGGGGAGAAGGCTGAGCTAAACAGGGAGATGGTGGAATAACGCTTACAGCGGCCAGACAGCTTGTAGAAGTCTCAGCCGAAAGATCAAAATTTACAGGTCGTAAGCGATACCATGAGAGCGGCCAAAATCAGTGACGTGTGGAACGACCTCGCCGGAGCCAGCGGCGCACGAAACAGATCAACTCTCGCTGCGACGATGCTTCTCGTAAAATAAAATAACCCGTCACAAACTGATCTCCTGCGCAGCGAAGGCGAGCACAACGCGTGCCGCCATCACTGCCAAGCTAAAAGGCCATACTGTAAGGGCAATTCACCACCGCCCAAGTGGGCGCTCAACCCCTCCTACGTCCTACTTAGCCGAACATGGCAACAGCAAGGCGCTGTGCCATCATCAGAATCACCGGAAAGCCGGTGCGGCCTATAACCTGCGAGGAAGACAGATACGCTGTCCGGCTAAGCTTGCTAAGCATGAAACTGAATAATCACATAACTTGTGTCTGGCCGGAGCTTTATGCTCTCGGAAACCCAGACAGTAACAATGACTGTACTACTGTACTGTACTACTGTACAGTACAGTGCTAGGATGTCACGGACACGAAACGGAAGCAGGGTCAGGCTAGGGGCTAGTCAGAGCCCATAATAACTAAGCCTAAACCCGAAGTCCAGCACCTTCCCCGCTCTGCTGCGAAGCTTCATCGTACTGGTTTTAAACCACTTGGCACCGCTCCTCCTGTCTCATTTGACAAGAAGAGTGGTGCCTTCGTGCCTCACTGCAGAAATGCGGAGTGTGCGCGAAGTGGTTTGAAGCACTGGCATGCTGAATGCCCCAACGGCGGTCCTCACTCTGCCCACTATTGTGGTGCAGTTGAGGACTATGAGACTGACTGCCTGGCTGTTCGTTTCCAGCGTTTCTATGACGCTGGGGATGAACATGCCTTCGAGTCGCTCTGCACGATGGAGGGTCGCCCGGAGGTGGTCGAGCTGTCGGCACATTCTTTTGTGCCGGCTGAGCCCACATCTCTGCGGCACTTTCAGGATGCGGCGGCTTCCGCTCAGGATGCGGCGGCTGACGATGACGGCATGGCTCAGTTTGGTCTGGCCACATTCCACTCGGATGCACGGGGCTCGATTCCGCCACCGCCTGCGGTTCGGCATCCCTCTGCACTCGTGGCTGGTGGTGTGCCTGCGGCTCATGACCCGCCAGTGGTTATCCCTGGCTCTCTCGGCTTGCCTAGCTCTGTCCCGTCACTCCAGCTCGGCGACTCTGCACCGGCTCCGCTGTTTGCTGGCATGAGGATTGAGGCTTCTGACATTGGCTCTGAAGTCTCTGACAATGACCAAGGCTCTGACAATGACTCTGACGGCGGGCAGCGAGTGGCTTTTGGCTCCTTCGGCACTCTTGAGCATGACTCTGGCGGGGGAGCATCGCCAGCGGCCGGTGGCAGTCTGACTCCGATGCACCGTCCCCGGACTCCGCCGAGCTTTCTCCGGTGTGCATTGATGGCTTCCGTGCTTTGCTGCTCCTTGCTGGCCAGTACTACGGCATCTCTGGTTGCCGTGGGCGGTGGTGACAGGGGCCTGGTTGAGCCCGGAGCCACCGTCCGTCGGTTTGCTGGAGATCTCTTTGCTTCGGATCCACCACTTGGTGCTGCAGGCATCCGTGATTGGCCGCCAAACGATGGGGTTCTTGTGGATGCTTCTTCAATGCTCAAACCGCCGTGGGAATCTACTTGTTTCAGTTCTTCAGTTGTTTTGAAGTCTTTACAATCTTCGGTTGCTTTGCTCTCTGCTACGGATCCACCTTACCCACTTGGGTCTGGTGGTGCTCAATTTGACGCGGACAACTTACAATTCACTTCGGGATTCTTCCGTGCTTGCATCCCGACCGCTGAACTCAGCCATGCTGACCGGCCTCAAAGTGGCTGAGTTTGCTTCGATTGTCCTGGCAGCTTGATTAGCTTTAGCCCAGTAGTGGGATGACCGGGTCAAGACCCCGGCACCCAGCTAGCAGTGATCGGTTTCCACCGAAGTGAATGTTAGGTGTTTGTTTATTATCTCGTGGCTGTATTATTCTGTACCTGCTTTGCTAGGCAGTCACACCCACGGGTGGTGTGCTGGACTTCGGGTTTAGGCTTAGTTATTATGGGCTCTGACTAGCCCCTAGCCTGACCCTGCTTCCGTATCGTGTCCGTGACATCCTAGCACTGTACTGTACAGTAGTACAGTACAGTAGTACAGTCTTGCTTCACTGTCTGGGTTTCCGAGAGCATAAAGCCTCGGCCAGACACTGTTTATGTGATTATCAGTTTGATGCTCAGCGAGCTTAGCCGGACAGCGGATCTGTCTTTCTCGCAACTCTTCTGGCCGGTTCGCGCGCAAAGAGACAGCAGATCAATCTGTTGGTTCTAACGCGTCCTCGACGAATGCACCGGCTACGCAACCCTCTTCGCCAGTTGCATTCGTTCCAAGAAAACCGCGTAGCACCGGCCAACGTTCTATTACCGAAACAGAGACTTACCGCACGACGCTTGAGAAGGGTGACCGGAATGTCGCGCCTGCGATGCCTCCCGGAGCGGTAAATTTGGACCGCAAACGCCAGCGATCTTCGGACATCGCGGACTCCTCATTTTACTCGCGTCACCAACAAATAGTGAAACTTACCGGCGGGGACTTCAACGGACATTGTGTACGACACTTTCAAACTTCAAATGGACAGCGCGACCTGAAGGATATCTTCGCCGTCCTGGAAGAACGACATCCGGGACTCATAAATGAGATACCCTAAACGTCTCACAGCACAAGGGCAACAAGACTATTTGGAGGAATGCCGTGTGTGAACTAAAGCTAGAGTGAAAAGATGATGCGAACTATTTTTGTATATGTACATATTTTTGTAGTCGCAAACCTGCAAACCTGTAAATGTCGACAGCGCGTTCTTGTCTTCTCTTGTCTTCACGTGTTCTCATTCGTATTCGACGGTGTCGACCACGTACGCATCAAAGCAGATCTTGCGACGGGAGTTGAATATTAAACTATATTAAGGCTGCGCTTACGAGCGCAATATAATGACCCACATAGTTCTTCTCCATAAAATATTATACAAAGATACTGCAGGGGCAGAGGGAGCGAGAGAGTGATGAAAGTGATTTCTGTTTCTGAGCGAGCTTAAGTTTCAAGTTCGGCAGTTTGCCAGAGTTCCCCATCAATTATCTTCATTCACGAAAGCAGTCGGATTAAGAATTTGCTAAATCCAGATCGTTGAAAATAATTTATATTCTGGGTATATTCGAAGCATCTTGAGTCAGAAGTTGGTGTATTTAGTAGAGTTCATTACACATGAAAATCGCCGTATGTCCCTCAAAAATTATGCCGCTGGAAATTTTTCGGAAATTTTCTGCCCATGTCAGCAGTCCTACCCCGGATTGTGTCGAGCGCTCGCGCTTTACCGGCCAATCATGATACGATAGCATCTCAGCAGTCCTACCCCGGATTCTTTCGACCGATCGGTCGTAACCGACAACGAGAGAAACGTTTAACAATTCAAAATTATACCACGAAGATATATATGCTGTTTTCCATCCATGCCAGCAGTCCTACCATGATTGTGTCGAGCGCTCGCGCTATACCGACCAATCATGATACGATAGCATCTCAGCAGTCCTACCCCGGATTGTTTCGACCGTTCGGTCGTAACCGACAACGAGAGACACGGGCAACAATTCCATATTTTACCCCGAAGATATATATGCTGGTTTCCATCCATGCCAGCAGTCCTACCACGATTGTGTCGAGCGCTCGCGCTATACCGACCAATCATGATACGATAGCATCTCAGCAGTCCTACCCCGGATTGTTTCGACCGTTCGGTCGTAACCGACAACGAGAGACACGGGCAACAATTCCATATTTTACCCCGAAGATATGCGGAATTTGCGAGGAAGACGAATTCACTGTCCGGCTAGCTCGGCGAGAATCAAGCCCGATAATCCACATAACTAGTGTCGGCCGAGGCTTTATGCTCTCAGGCCGGACAGTGAAACAATGACTGTACTCTTTGTACTGTACTGCGCTCTTTGTACTGCGCTCTTCATACTACGCTGCGCCTCTTTATGCTTGTACTGCGTGATGCAGTGCTGAATGTCACGGACACGATACGGAAGCAGGGTCAGGCTAGGGGCTAGTCAGAGCCCATAATAACTAAGCCTAAACCCGAAGTCCAGCACACCACCCGTGGGTGTGACCACCTAGCAAAGCAGGTACAGGATAATACAGCCACGAGATAATAAACAAACACCTAACATTCACTTCGGTGGAAACCGATCACTTCTAGCTGGGTGCCGGGGTCTTGACCCGGTCATCCCACTACTGGGCTAAAGCTAATCAAGCTGCCAGGATAATCGAAGTAAACTCAGCCACTTTGAGGCCGGTCAGCAGGGCTGAGTTCAGCGGTCGGGATGTAAGCACAGAAGAACCCCGAAGTGAATTGTAAGTCGTCCGTTTCAAATTGAGCACCACCAGGCCCAAGTGGGCAAGGTGGATCCACAGCAGAAAGTAAGGTGACAGAAGACGGTAAAGATTCCAAAAACACCGAAGAACTTAAATGAGCGGAATCCTACGGCGGTTCGAGCATTGAAGAAGCATACACAAGAACCCCATCGTCTGGCGGCCAATCACGGATGTCCAGAGAACCAAACGGCGGACCCGAAGCAAAGAGATCTCCAGTAGACCGACGGACGGTGGCTCCGGGCTCAACCAGGCCCCTGTCACCACCGCCCACGGTAACCAGAGATGCCGTAGAGCTGGCCAGTAAGGAACAACAGAGCACAGATGCCATTAGTGCACATCGGAGAAACCTCGGCGGAGTCCGCGGACGGCACACCGGAGCTGCCACTGGCGATGCTCCCCCGTCAGAGTCATGCTCAAGAGTGCCGAAGGAGCCAAAAGCCACTTGCCGCCCGCCGTCAGAGTCATTGTCAGAGCCTTGGTCATTGTCAGAGACTTCAGAGCCAATGTCAGAAGCCTCAATCCTCATGCCAGCAAACAGCGGAGCCGGTGCAGAGTCGCCAAGCTGGAGTGACGGGACAGAGCCAGGCAAGCCGAGAGAGCCAGGGATAACCACTGGCGGTTCATGAGCCGCAGGCACACCACCAGCCACGAGTGCAGAGGGATGCCGAACCGCAGGTGGTGGCGGAATCGAGCCCCGTGCACCCGAGTGGAATGTGGCCAGACCAAACTGAGTCATGCCGTCCTCGTCAGCTGCCGCATCCTGAGCGGAAGCCGCCGCATCCCGAAAGTGCCGCAGAGATGTGGGCTCAGCCGTCACAAAAGAATGTGCCGACAGCTCGCACACCTCTGGGCGACCCTCCATCGTGCAGAGCGACTCGAAGGCATGTTCATCCCCAGCGTCATAGAGCCGCTGGAAACGAACAGCCAGGCAGTCAGTCTCATAGTCCTCAACTGCACCACAATAGTGGGCAGAGTGAGGACCGCCGTTGGGGCATTCAGCATGCCAGTGCTTCAAACCACTTTGTGCACACTCCGCATTTCTGCAGTGGGGCACGAAGGCACCACTCTTCTTGTCAAATGAGACAGGAGGATCGGTGCCAAGTGGCTTAACACCAGCACGATGATGCTTAGCAGCAGAGCGGGTAATGTACTTGGCAGAAGCCCCGCCTTGGTCGGGCTTTGGTCAGCTCCGGAACGGGGCGCCCCTACATTCTGGGAAAATCAGAAGACGTCTAGAAGACGTCTTCTGAACGTCTTATAGACGTCTTCGGAGAAATGATGTCTTCTGGTTTCCAGAAGACGTCTTCTGACGGGAACGTCTTCTGGAAACCAGAAGACACTCTTCGGGGAAGACGTGCCGAAGATGTGCGGAATGTCTTCCGGATTTCGGAAGACATCTTCCCGGAAGACATGCAAGGGCAGTCTTCCCGGAAGATACCCGGAAGATGTTCCGAATGTCTTCTGGGCCAGAATACATTCTGACATGTGTTATCGACACATATGTGATGATTATGCAATTTGGCCACATAGCTACTTCATACCACACGTACACTAGTCGCGTAATCACAGAAGACATTCAGAAGGCGCACGGAAGACATGCGGAAGACATTCCAGGTATCTTCCTAACAGCTTCAGGGTTGTCATCATGCTCTGTTGCTATGATACATACAGTAATATACGGCTAAGTTAATTGATAGGTCTATCTACACATACATGTACGATTGCATCTATTCAACATACAGACCACTAAGTACGATGCCCGGCGTATTATCATGATCGCCTCTTGCGTCTTGCACCTTTCGGTCGTGAACCATCATCGTCGATGCACTCGAAAAAGTCAGCCTTTAAATCAAATATCCCCGCCGTCTTCATCACAGGATGTTTCTTGATTACAACTTGGTGCTCAATTTGAGCCGCCAGGATGAATGGATCAGTAGTGTCCCAAGGTGTCTCGGGATCATCCGGGTCGGATGTGTACACCGCCTTTGCGGTATTGTCCGGCCCGTACTTCGAGTTTAGCTTGGCAAACCGTTTTGTCGTCGCTTGGTTGAATTCAGGGAACCACTTTCCCTTCACAAGAATGTACTCTTTCGCGGCCAAGTCGACCGTGTAGATGCTATCTACCATGGCGTACCTGCGAGTTGGAGCCACAATACTCTATAGTAAGAATCCCCGAAGACGTCGAGAAGACACGCAGAAGACATTCGGTACATATTCTGCGCACATTCACCAAAACGTAATGCACGGACGCACCGGTCAGTCTCGATTTCCTCGGGCCTTTGATGTTTCTCCAGAGAAAAAGGCTCGGAAGTAACGTTGACAAGTTTTCTTCGTCTTGTCCTGAGCTGCCGTGCGATAGCAAACTCCTCGAACCACGACCGAGCCGAAAGATTGACACACGCGAGGAGGCCCTTCGACGAGTGCCGCTTCATTCTCCGTGAATGGTCTCCCCAGCCAGACCTTGGGGTCGCTACCGTGCATATGCAGCGGCACATCCATCAGGCGAGACCCTCCGGCATGTGCGCCAATACGTCTCCGAACCATATGGTTTTCCCTGCGAATGTATACGTGCACAGTGTCAGGACATGTATTTACCAAAGACGTGTGGAAGATGCCTAGAAGATATATGAAACGTCTTCCAGGCACCTTATGGGTTTCATTTCTTACTTACCTCTTGCAGTAGGTGACGTAGTCGTCGAATTTTGCCTTCAACTTGCGGTATTGGGGCACGTTGCCATGCATCCACGGCTCCAGCGCTTTCGTTTCAGCGCGGGAGAGTACATGGCGCTTGCCTTGTGTTCCCAAAACCACGGTGTTCGGCGCCCTCAACGGTGCGGTGGTCAAGAACCGGAGCACGGGTGGCCGGGTGGGATTGGTGGTTGCCTCCCGCCGGCGACGAAGTACCAAGATTAACCCTCGCACCACATGTACCATCCGGTACCGCCCGAAGCCTTGCATAACACTCTGAACCGGATATGCATTGTTCTTCACCCACCTTCGAATCTTCCCATTGAATGATTCGAACACGTACATCCATGTCCCCCGTATTGGACCATACATGAGGAGTTGGTCGGGGAAGTGGGAAAGCAAATGCGTGTTGATGACCAGCCAGTCAGGTGAGCCATCGCGCTCGAGTGACTTGAAGAACTCATCCACCAGATTTTGAAGCTTAGGAACATCCTGCAAAATCACCAAATAAAAGGTAATTAAGGAAGACGTTTGGAATGTACTCGGAACGTATTCGGGAGGTCTTCCAGATGTCTTCCGAACCTTACAATCTACAAGCTCCGAAGTGAGCTCTCTCGTTATGACCGTCAACTGCCCGATCAAGTCTTCAAGCATGTTTTTCGAGTAGCCCTCGTCTCTATCCCAAGACGCTAGCACGCTCATGATGCCCGCTTGTAGCATTTTCAACGCCTTCGTGACACTTGAGCGTCTTCGGTCCGGTGTTCGTGCCGTTCGGACGCGACATCTTCTTATGGCCTTGCCCCCATTTGACCATTGTGATTTGTGATGACCATTTGTAATTAATTAGCAATAATCAAGATTGTGTGCATTTGTTGAAATTGAAGGGAAAATGCGAAAGTGCAATTTTACATATGTCATTTTGCTCTACGTTAGATTTCCAAAATTTCAATCTCAGCTAATTTTGATCTACGTTAGTTTTCTGATTCCAGTTTTTGGAATGCTTGATTTCAGATTTTTCACATTTGTCATTTTGCTCTACGTTAGATTTCCGATTTTCAATTTTGGCTAATTTGGCTCTATGTTGGATGTCAGTTTTCAGTTTTTGGAATGCTCCATTTCAGACTTTTGCATTTGTCATTTTGCTCTATGTTAGATTTTCCAAATTTCAATTTTGGCTGATTTTGCTCTACGTTAGATTTCAGGTTTCAGTTTTTTGAATGCTTGATTTCAGATTTTACAAACCAATTTCAGATTTTTATACGTGTCATTTTGCTCCACATTAGATTTCCGATTTTCAGTTTTGGCTGATTTTGCTCTACGGTGGATTTCAGATTTCAGTTTTGGAATGCTTGATTTCAGATTCTGCTATTGTCATTTTGCTCTACGTTAGATTTACCGAAGTCCATGCGCCCGGAAGATGCGCAGAAGACGCTCGGAACGTCTTCGGAACGACTTCCGATGGAGCGTGCAGGCATACATCTTTCATGGAGATACGGGCATGCCGTGGCAACCGGTTCGCACCTTCGTGTTGGCATCTCCGGGGGAGGGTCCTCGGGCTCATGGACTTCGGTATAGGTCATGTCCACAACTTCATCCATCGGGGCCGGAGGTGAAGGTGAAAGCCTTTGCGGATTCATCCGCCTATCCCCATCACTCACAAGCTCCGGAGGACGATGATATGGTTCGCCCGATGCGATTGCATCCCGTATCTTCAACACCATTCCTTGGAGGTTGACGCCAATGGGAGGCTCAAGCAGCCACTTATGTTGTCGAAAGTGCACCGTGCCCGGATCGGAGAAAATGTCCTCCCACGTATGCTCCTTAAAGCCCGGTTCATGCAAGTCTGAAATTGCTTGCACATAGCCAAAAAACTCTTGAACCGAGAAAAGCACATTAGTGGGCTCGGCTAAGCCGAAAGGTGGCCGGTTGCTTTGACGCGGCACGCAAATACGAACCGCGTCCTCATGATCTTCAGCCCTGCGAAAACATTGTGATGGTGAATTCATAGAAGACACGTGGAAGACGTCCGGAAGTTGCGCAGAAGATGCTCCACACATCTTCGGTTGTATGCATTTCAAACTGCATAAATGTGCATGATAGATGCATGTGGGTTATGGAGACAAGCAAGCACCTTGTTGCAGGGGAATGCTCATGAATGTAGACGGATTCCCCGAGCCATGCCGTCATCTCATGATCCAGCTCGCGGGATGGCGACACCGTAGACAACCAATCGTGCACCGCTGCCATCTTCCCCTTCAAGACCTCCGGCTTGGATTGACGGAAGACCTCCGCCGCGGATTCGGGGGGGGGGTTTAGTGAGCATCGCTCGTTTGAAGGACGACATTTTGGTCTTTGGGGGCGCTTCCCCCTTTTGGAGATGCGCGGCACGTTTACTTGCCATTCTATCTCCTATACAAAGGACACTTGGCCAAGGTAGTGCGGAGGGCATCCTGAAGACAAACACTCAGAAGACGTTCAGAAGTCACTCAGAAGACACGCGGAAGACATCTCCCGACATCTTCCGGACGTCTTCTTGACTGTGCTTGCGGAAGATACCCCAGATACCTTCTGTACATCTTCCAGACGCCTTCGGGAAATATATGTCTTCCTGAACCCAGAAGAGGTGCGGAAGACACGCGGAAGACACGCGGAAGACACACAGAAGACACGCGGAAGACATTTTTTTGACATCTTCCGGACGTCTTCTTGACTGTGCTTGCGGAAGATACCCCAGATATCTTCTGTACATCTTCCGGTTGTCTTAGAGATGTCTTTGAGGAAGACATGTCTTCTGGAAATCTGCAACTTGTAGAAGTTCCCGTCAACGTCTTAACACCCCTCTTCGGGGCGTCTTCCTCATTTTTTTGACGATCTTCTACGCGTCTTCTAATGTCTACCTAGGGCCTAGGTAGACATTAGAAGACGCGTAGAAGATCGTCAAAAAAATGAGGAAGACGCCCCGAAGAGGGGTGTTAAGACGTTGACGGGAACTTCTACAAGTTGCAGATTTCCAGAAGACATGTCTTCCTCAAAGACATCTCTGGAGGGTAACAAGATGCACAGAAGATATCTGGGGGTCTTCCGTATGTCTTTTTGTTTTTTTTGTTTTTTTTTTGAAAAAAGCTTTAAAAATCGCGAAAAAACAAAAAAACATATAAGGTGCACAATACTGGGCATAATTGTGTGGTGTAGGTAGAAGTGCAAAAAAACAAGTGGTTTGTTCGGGAGAGGGGCAAACGTACCAAGTTACTAAGTTAAAACGGCCGACGAATTTGGTAGAAGAAATTGCTCTTGTTTTAGAGCACCATCCCTCCTAGCAACGGTCGAACAGTCGATCACGCGCGCAGTGAGTCGCGTGAGACGTGATGACTGCACGATACCGCGGATAGCAAACCCGGAAAATCTGCCAGCGCTGCGCTGCGCTGGTGTGGCGCTGGCGTGTGGTCGCGGTCGTGGTCAGGCGTCATCGTCAGCTAGCATTAGCATCGCATCGCATCGCATCGCATCGTCAGGCCCAGCGCAGGGGAGTGAGCACGAGCACCGCACCGCACATCGACATGACCGTTCGAGTTTGAATTTTATTTAACGTTGAAGTGAAATTTGCATCTACCACTTTTACACCTGCATCCAACTCAATTCCACCGCAGCCTCGTTTTCCGCGGACTGCTGCTGGGTGAAGTGGTCCTTTTAAAATAGTTCGTCTAACAGAAAAACGTTGCACAACGCAATACTTCAATAGTGATTGCGGGTGCTTTTCGTGCCTTGGTTTTTTTACGCGCACTTCGGCGTGCTTAGCGTCTAATTGAGGTGTGAACGAGACATGTGTTCTCGCTCGTCCTTTGGACGAGATGATGTTGGTTCGATTCCAACTCACACCACTAGGCCTTTTTGTTTTCCTTCGGTAATCTTGTATTTCGTCTCGTACTATTTTTGCGCTTTACTAACCTTTGGTTTTGCGTTGCGCTTTGTTTTTCAGATCGGCTGAAAATGACCTAGTCCAAAAGGTAATTTTTCAGCCCAACCTCAACACCACAAATAAAGGTATTTGCTCTATCATCCCCTAGTGTCACACCTAAAAAATACTGCCTTTATGCGTTGTGTTTTTCCGCTTTACTAACCTTTGGTTTTGAGTTGCGCTTTGTTTTTCAGATCGGCTGAAAATGAGCAAGTGGGAAAAGCGCATTTTCAGCCCATCGCCCACAACTAGAAGAGTAAAGGTACTTACCTTACCCTTCCTAGGAATTTGTGCTTGTATTCATTGTGTGTTTTCACTCTACTAAGTGTTGGTAATTTGGTGTGCGTTGTTTTTCAGATCGGTTAAAAACGAGCGAGTGGAAAACCCATGTTTTTGCGTGGTCCAAGACCTATGCCATGTGTGCATGTTAGATGAACATCGTTTCTAGGTAATTAGACTAGTTGTTTAGAACATGAATGTGAAGTAGTTCTAGACACTTAGCTAGTTAGGATAATAATATGTGTGGCCCTCCTTATGATTAGGTTCTTGATTGAAAAGTAATATTGTTAAAGCAATTTTAGTCTCCAAAGCATCTTAGCCTTCCACACAAATAAATCATCTCTTGTCGTGTATCAAACGTTGAGAATATGTTTGTTAAGGATGGCGAGAAGTGTATTATGCCATACATCTTGTTTGCACTCATCATTCTTGCAAGCTTATTTCAGCCTAAAAATATTCCTCCCGAATGCGTATACGAATGTTGAAATTTATTAGACATGCAGAAGGCATTCAGAAGATATCTTCTGAACGTCTTCTGCATGACTTCTGTACATCTTCTGAATTCCGGAAGATGTCTTCTGGGTTCCAGAAGATATCTAGAAGACATCCAGAAGACGTCTTCTACGCGTCTTCTAATGTCTACCATCTTCTGAGTTTCAGAAGACGTCCAGAAGATCTTCGGGGAAGATGTACAGAAGACGCCCAAAAGATATCAAGAAGACGTCTTCCGGGATTCAGAAGACATGTAGAAGACGTCCAGAAGATAACTTCTGGATGTCTTCCCGGAAGATCTTCTGCACGTCTTCTGGAAACCAGAAGATGGTAGACATTAGAAGACGCGCCGAAGACGTCTTCTGGACGTCTTCCGAATGTCTTCTGGACCCAGAAGACGTCTCAGAAGACGTTCAGAAGACATTCAGAAGACGCGTCTTCTGGTTTTCCCAGAATGTAGGGCGCAGAGTTTCCGGGGGTTAGTTCCGAGTGATCTTTCCACCCCTGTGACGTAGTGTTTTCAATTGTGATTTGTTTTTTGATAAACTAATATATTTTGCCTCTTGCCCTTTATTTCATTTTTAACAGGTGCGACCGTTATGGTCCTGCCATTGCCATGACCAACTTAATATTGGGGGAGAACATTCAACGGGAGCATTCTTCCCACGCGGATCACAGCATCTTCGCTGTCAAGGGCGACGCCTCCTTTGGAAAACAGCAAGGCGAGTACATCCTCATCGACTTGGGCACCGATGGCGTCACCTTTGAGAAACCCCACCTTTGGAAGGTCATCACTGACAAGAGAAATTGTCCCCATCAGTCTTTCTACTTATTCCTCTACGTGATCGCTAAGAGCGAGTCCATCTTTTCATACTTGGTCGGGTTGCGCGCCCTGATCAAGTACGCCAACGTCGCTTTTGGCATCAACCTCCCAATATCCATCGTTTGTGGCGATAACATGCGAGCTTTGACGGCGGCTGCAAATCAGATCGACAAACCTGGTGGCCTCGACATGGTATTGTCCATCCGAGATGTTGAACACGTGCGTCGGAAGTACCTCGAGAAAGTCCTCTTGTACGTACCCCCCACCCAATCGCTGTGTATTCCAAACTTGATACGTGCGTGATAGCCTTTCCTTGAACATGTTTGCTGTTTATTATTGCTCTTTTGTATATGTCTTTTTGGGGAAAGATTTCTCGGGATAAAAAGTCTGTGGGCATTATGCTATTTAGCTCCGAGTGATCTTTCCACCTCTGTGACGTAGTGTTTTCACGCCTGCAACATGTTTTACGGATTATTATTGCTCTTATGTATATATGTTTGGTAAACAGGTATGTTCCTACGGAGTTGAAGGAACAGATCATCAATGACCGACATCTTCTTGAGGACGCCTTCACCCTCGAGATGCGGAAGCTCATTGCGGACATCGCCAAGCGTGAGTGGGAAGGTCTCGGACTCCAAGCCTTTGTCAATGCGGTCCGCAACTTTACTCATGGGGAGCATATCATGTTCTTTCGCGGTGCGAGCACCATTCCGGGTATCGTGGCCTCCATGCAATCGGACGAGCGTGGGCATCGCGAGGACCACCGTTTGGCCGATCGACACGCCACCCACCTCGTTGTGTTGGAGAAAACCGTCCCTGTGTTGTTGAGGAACCGCGCCTTCAAAAACAGAGACACATTCGCCCACTCCCTTCCGACCTACCCGATTGTTTTCTTGAAGCTTGCGTGTGAGCTTATGTCTGTGGAGTCCGAGGATGACCCTTGCAACTTCTACCTATATCCCTCTCGCATCCATGGGTTCGACTTCATTTACATGAACTTGACCGCAACCGGTAAAGCTGTGACCGAGCTTCGTGTGAGCAAGTTTCGTCTCTTGATCCACGGAGAGAATCCCCGCAACTTTTTTCACAGCTTGGACTTGGTGAGAAAGTACTCAGATGACATCGTGGAGTTGACATTCAACGTGGACGATCCCACCGATCCTGTCAATGGAGACGCATGTTCCTGCAAGTGGTTTTGGTATTGCAAGTGTTGCCCGCACATCTTGGCGGCTTACCACCTCCGTGATTGTCTTGACATCTTTGGGATGATGGAACGCGCCTTTCCCCATAACAAGCCGAAGACCATGAGTCAAAAACGGGCTGCAGAAGCTTGCAAGTAGTGTGACGTAGCTTAACCCGTGGACTGATACTGCTTGTAGCAATAGTCTTGGCTGTTGTACAATATGTTATTAATTTGTAACACGAAGGTGCTTGCCACTGAATATGCTTGCCACTGAATATGCTTGCCACTGAATATGCTTGCCACTGAATATGTTATTGTTGCATGCTTTCCTTTGTATTGTGAATGTTGTCCCTTTTATCTTTAAAATTGCACAATCAGATATTTCTGTCATCAGATTTATGCCCGATCTATTTTCATAATTTGTTATCCTGTCTGTTTTCTGTCCATGTAAATCAGGGCATCTGAAAATTTTCTGTGAATTTTCACGACAGAAATGAGCGTGGCGCTCATGACTGTCGCACCTGCGACAGATATGAGCGCCACGCTCATTTCTGTCGCACGGTATAATTCCAGTTTGTCGCACGGTGCGACAAATAAAATAACCGGTGCGACAAATTTGAAGTGCTTCCCTTCATTCTGCCAATTCCCAGAAATCCTTGCAAGGACGGATGAAATTCAGTGCGTTAACAGTGCAAAAATTAACGCCCATATCGTAGGCTGTACATACTAGAAACAGTTGGACAGGCAGTGGGGACCCGCTGCCGACGGTGAAACAACGGATCACTAAACTAAAAGACAAGATATACCCAAGCCGAGTGTCACAGGCTGACCACCGAAAATGACACACTGGGAATGACACTAGACTGTACGAACTAGTCGTAGTGCCAATTCCAGCACACCACCTCATCTGAGGTGGGCCAGCTAGTGACACTCACCACCCTAGCTACTAGAGTTTAGATAAATGTCAAGAAGTCGACTCTAGGAAGCTAGTCAAAGTCACAGGTGGCAAGATGAATGTACAGGCTAGCAAAATAATACTGCTAAGCCTAGGAAACTGCTAGTACCAATTTGGTCTGCTAAGATTAATGCTCTGCCAGCTAGTGGTGGGTGAACCCACAGTCCTCGCCTGTCTGCATGTGATGGAGAATGTAAAAATAAGTCTGCCTGTCGGTTTAGCTTTTAGCTCTGCTGCGAACTGAAAAGGTCTCCTGCCTGTAAGTTGTTCGTCTTAATTGTGAAAAGCTACCCGCAAGTGGTGAGACATAAAACAACATCCTTCAGCCCAAAACTACAGCAAGTGGTGGAGAATGCAAGAGGGAGCACCGCCTGTCTGTTTAAAGAAATCAATAGTAGCCATCACTAGAATCGTAACCAGCATCTTCCTCGTAATAAGTGTCTTCATCATAAAAACCAGCACCACCAGTTTCGTCGGAATCGTGGGCTCCTGCCTCCCAGGCAGCCCACTCTTCTGCGGTGTACTCGATCTCATCGTCCGCAGTAGACTCATCTACAAAAGAAACTGCGTCAACATCGAACTCGTGTTGTGGTAAAAATTCCTCCCCAAGTGGGGGCTCTAAAACACCACCGTAAGATTCTCCCTGAAAACCTGTGTCCAGAGAATAATCCCGTTCCAATCGATTGGACGAAAAATGCGGAGCGGCCAAGTGGCCATCTTGCTCCTCCTCCTCTACCTCCTCACAACTGTCGCTGGAATCATCGAAATATCCAAGTGGGTACTCCGATTCATCCTCATCCTCACTAGGTAAATACTCCTCATAACTGCGATCCGGCCCAGAGCCCATATAGGCAGGTACAATGGGAGGTGCATGGACATAGTGAACTTCCGCGCGGACAGGAGGGGCCTGCCGCACGGTGTCGCTCGCCCTAGTGGCACTAGGGGAGGGTCTAGTGGTCGAAATCTGTGTCGAGACTGATTGTTGCGCCAAAATAGCCGGCGCATCGCCCACTCCTACTTCGCAAAATCTTCCGTTCGAAATCCCAGAACCAACGGTCTCGGCCGAGACACCACCAACTTGTGGCTCACTAGCCACCAAGATGTTCAATACTATCGGAAAATTCTCGTTCGATACTGCCGAAATCTGAGCCGCCTCACGGAAATGCGAAATAGCTAAATGCATGGAAGTGCACAAAGAGATGAGCTGTGATCTTTTGAGAGTTGGCACTCTCGCAAATCCAGAGTTAACCGATTCCAAAAGAGCTAGGAGCTCTTCACTCGAAGAAATCTGCTGCGAATCCATCAAAGAAACTGAGATCCAATAATGAAATAACGGAACAAAAATCGTAGGAAGCCACCCCGTCGTAATCACCCAAAGCCGTAAGCAGTCGCCTCCAGAAAATACGTAGAATACGCTCTAAAGCGTCCCACAAGGCGTGGAGACGCTCAACCGAAAGATAGAGCGGAAATAAAATAAAATTCTACGCTAAAATTCAGTTCACGCGAACGTGAGAGGGACCATAACCTGCTAGAAACAGTTGAACAGGCAGTGGGGACCCGCTGCCGACGGTGAAACAACGGATCACTAAACTTGGGTAAAAGACAAGATATACCCAAGCTGAGTGTCACAGGCTGACCACCGAAGATGACACACTGGGAATGACACTGGACTGTACGACACGACACAGTGTATGCTGTATGCATATTATATCAATTGAAGCCCCAGTTTATTGTATATATAATTTTTAGAAATATTTGGCATGAAAATTGAAACGTACCCAGCGTGCGGTATAAATGAGTAAGGTCACCCATAAATGACTGCGTTAATAATATAATTCAGGAAGGGGGGATCCGGGGCGGGCGGAGCCTCAGTCAGCCCTCCCCTAAGATAGAGATGCATAGACCAATGCCGAGGCGAATAAACGGGCACGTTAAGTATGTGTTTTTGGAACACGTAAAGGGGGCGAGGGGGAGGGGTGGGGGTGGAGGGGGGAGGGGGAGGGAGGAGGGAGGAGGGGGAGACACAATCTCTATTTGTCGGTCTCTCACTCTTCACATGATGATGATATAATTGACCATCGATGATCAGGGGGGCTTTTTTTCCCCCCACATGTACGTTCACGTACCCCCTATATAAATTCAAAATGACATTTCAAAGGCATACCCCGAAATCACGAAACGAGCGAGGAAAATGGTCCTTGTCATGTGGTCCTTTGCCATTGAAGCCTTGTCATTGAAGCTTTGTCGTTATATTGAGGGCACTCCGTTGTACAAAAATTAGGAAATTGGTTAATCTATTAAAATTCGTTTTATATCGGCAATGTAGTGCCACAAATGAATTTGACAAAATGAATGTAATACAATTTGTGTTACATATTGGTTTTTAAAAAATGGATCGGTATAATTTTATACTACACCACTGAGATTAAGATATGATTTGAGATAACGTGTCATTTATTGAAGTGTCATGTCGAGCGAGGAAAATTCGGTGTCATTTAGCAGTGTTAAGGTGAAGCCTTGTCATTTGGTTTCCTATTGTTGAAAGAAGCCATCGTGTCACGTATATAAATATGGGGGGGGGAGGGGGGAGGGGGGGAGCATTGGGTTGTTTTCAAAGTTTATACGTTCGTTCACGAAGATTGGGGATTATTTTTTCCCCAAGGAGAGAGAAGCCATCGTGACACGCAGTGACACTGTACACTTCACCACACTGCCGATATACGGCATGTTGTCTCCAATTTTAAGACTGTACTTGCAGTGTAACTGACTGACAAGCCGATATAATCGCACACCATATCTGAAGACTGTGAGCTTCTGCGATTGCCTCAAATCGCCTTCTTGCCGTTCAGATCAACGAGTTCACCAGTCGTCAAAAGTGCCGCCTTATCATGCAGTGCATGCCGTTTTCGACCACCGCGCGGCATGCACCGGGATACGGCGACATACAATACTTACCAATTAAGACCTTACACGTCGACGTACGGTGTCCGAATTCCCCCGGAGGCCACCAACACGTAGGACTGCGGGGGTCACCGGCTGAGCGGATGATGCCGCGGCCTCTGAAAATCAGTGAAAAACAACATCATGGGAAATTCGGACACCGTAGGTAGTTTTAAAAAGGCATATATAGAGGACTTATGTATGCCTTTGACCCTCCTGCGGTGTCCGGACAGTCGCTTTCCAGCATCCGGTAGGGTAGGATGCCGCCATCGGGTTTGGGTTTGCGGAGAGCGCTGAAATCTGCATCCATTCGCGTTTCACCCGGTTGAACTTATCTGGAACGTATCGTATGCCTTGCACTATGCTTGCTTAACGGGCGTTAAGCAAGCACGGCACTATGGTCGCGTCAAGGAATGTACACCATTCCTTGAGCACCGGCATTCCGGGGAGTCGCCTAGGTCACGTAGATTGTTCATCCACTCAAGTGAAATGAACAAACCTGGCAACCTATAATCTTGTTTATTGTGCGTGACACAAGCTACTTGAATACAGGTTTGTGGTAGCGTTTGTTCGTGCGGGCGTGTTGTATTGCGGATGGCTAGCCTCACGTGATCATCTTCGCGCAAGGGAGGCGAAGCTGATCACGTGCAGTTGGACATGAGTTCGCAATTGAAGGGTGTATGCATATATGCACTGTGATATGCTGTATGGTATGCCGTGCAATAATACTTAGAAGTACATGATTAAAAATACACCGCTGCTGCTGACCCGGGTCAACAGCAGCGGTGTATTTTGAAGTGAACGGAAGTCGAAAGTGATTAAGAAACAGTTTCAAACTGTCTCGAGCTTCCCAACACCGATTTATCTGCGTCCGATGACTGTGTACATGTAATTGTACCGTCAGATCGAAAATAATTTTATACACAGTGTCTGGCGTAATTTTCGAGTAATCGTCGTCATCGAAAATGCAAGTTTGATTAGGTCATGAAATTGCTGTACGATAGCCCATCGCATCGTGTCATAGCCCATCGTGTCATCGGAGTATGATAGAGAAGAGCGTGAAATATATAAAGATATTGATGTCACCCCGCTGTAAACCATCTATAAATTCAAAATGACATTTCAATACCAAACCCAGAAATCACCAAACGAGCCAGGAAGTGAAGCTTTCTAATCGTGCTCCTATTGGTTTAGGAGAGAGAAGCCATCGTGACACGCAGTGACACTCTAGACTTCGCCACACTGCCGGAGTATGATAGATATAAATCATCTATCATCGGAGTATGATAGATATAAATTCATCGGTAGTATGGCATCGGGACTATAAATATATTGGGGTCACCCCGTTGTAGAGCATATATAAATTCAAAATGACATCTCAAAAGCAAACCCAGAAAACAGCAAACGAGCAAGGATGTGAAGCCCATCTATTCGGTTTCCTAATGGTTTAGGAGAGAGAAACCAACGTGACACGGTGAAATGAAACACTGTATGTTGTCATAGCCAACCGGCGAATAATATAATCTCAGAAAGGCAAGGGTCCGGGCGGAGCCCCCACAGTTACCTCCCTAGCCAAAGGAGGAGGGGGGTGGAGGAGGTGAGAAGGACACACAAACCATAACCTCTCTCTCTCTCTCAACACGCTATTCGATGAAATTGACATTAGGGTAGATAATTGACATTAGCTGTTTTTGGCGATATTTAGAAAATATATGTGCTGAAAATGTTAATGTTGAAAATAATTTTGCTCGCAGGCCTCCGCAACGGTAAAATTACAAGACACGTACGAAAATGTTTCCAAGACACGGTGAAGCATGCAATTTATTTTCTGTGCTGTAAATGGTAGCGAGCATGACATACAAAAGAAATGAGCAATTGCCATATCAGATTTCTCTAATAATCGTATTTACATTATGTACATCTATTTCGTGCGTCTTAGTCAGCTGATTCTATTCACATTTCAACATCGCTACCGTCGTCTAGGTCTTTACACATCTGGTCAGGTCTGGACCGGTCTGGACAGGTCGGCACTTCCTCATTTCCCTCGTTTTCGCTATTGTCTTCATCGCCTTCGGTTTCTTCCATTTGCCCGTTATCAATTCGTCTTTTCTTGGCTCTTTGCGCCAGCAGTGCGACTATAAGTTGCCCATACTGCTC